>QRFJ01001223.1:299593-457840 GCA_006176705.1 Cocos nucifera
CACGAAAAAGGTTGCAATCTAAGAAGATTTTGACTGCAGGGGGAGAAAAAAAATTAATTTAATTGAAATCTTATATTTTCTTAACCTGTTAGATATATGTGCCCTAGAAGCCAGAATTGGCTGACACTTGTAATACACTTCTAGGGGCAAAATTATAATTTTGACTATAATTAATGAAATGGGTTATTTTCTATCACACATATGTGTATTTAGTGTCTGTGATACATCCTTTGAGTTAATGGTAATGATAATTCATATTTTCAAGAGTTGAAAATTTAAGACATGAATAATCATTATTAACTCATAAACAGCTCCCGACCATAGGATCATCACGAGGATGGTGATTGATCCGGAAGGTTGGTGTACGATCGCTTCTCTTTAGTAGATGAGTCTTGAGTCTACGGTGTGGAGACACCGGAGCGAGAGTACAGGTACTCGTTAGAGAACGAGGGCACTGAGCGTGACCACCTCGAGTAGTCATTAGGAAGTCTACCTTCTCGTCAATGACTGACTCGATGCTGCAGTAGTGTGTCTGGTTCTTTGACCTGAGATGCATCGGCAGTTCACCTTGAGGGTGTTATAGTTTGACTACACCATTACTCGGTCTCCTAGCCATATGGAACCCTGAGGTGTATGTTGGCTATAGCATGTTCATTGTAGGAACTGGATTGCATCAAGATGGAATCTATCTACCTCGGTGGTAGAGGAGTAGCCCTATGATGATCATGAGAATCAAGTCCAGAAATCCATGGCCATGGTAGAGTGAAATAATAGAAAGAGTTTCTATTTAGATTTTCACATTGGACTCGAATCGAATGATTACATCATATGACAGAGACTAGGGTTTGACGAGTTCACCTTAACCCTAATCTGATCGGGGCTCAAGATAGAAGAACTTAATCACACAGGTAGCTGCACCAAGAGGTTCGCATTCAGCTCTGATGGGTTGCCACCATATACTGCTAGGTGTCACTGGTGGATTTTGGGAGCAATTAGAATGATTTAGATGATCGATCATTCTAGCTGTTCGAATCAGAAGAGTTCTGATCCATCGAAAGGAGTTTCGATGATGTCGATGATAGAGATCATGACATATCCCATTACCATACAGAACTGAACCTAACTGGGTCACACAAACAAGGGTTTGAATCTGGTGATCATCAATTGAACTGATCTAGTTCAATTGATCTGAATGAGATTCAATTAGGTTCAAGGAAATCGTGCTAGCACTCGATTGAACCTAACGTTCTTCTTTTACTATCATAAATAAGTTGTCCTGACTGAGCCAAAGGAGTTTGTGCTCAATCAGAGGCCTTCATATGGTCTGACTGGAGGTTGTCCAAGTCAGAATAGGTTGTCTTATTTGTAAGACATTACCTGCCATTTTTGGTCACCTGCCATTTCTTGTTCTTTGACTTTGGTCAAAAGTCTACCTTTGACTGGTCAAACGTTGACCATTGACCCTTTGACTTTTGACCACATGTCATGCACCTATTGGAGAGCTGGTGGGGGCCTGTCCCCCTGCCAGAACCTGGCAAGGAGAAGGGCGCACGCCAAGGGTGGCGTGAGCCCAAGTAGGAGGCGCCTAGGAGTCCTTGTTGGACAAGGACTCCACCTCCCTTTTGGATTCCAATCAGAGTTCTACTAAGAATCCAGTTTGACTGGTCTTAGGCGCCCTCTAAGGAGGAATCCAGGGGTCTCTATTCCAACCAATCAGATTTAGATCTGATTTCACAAAGGGTTGTGATTGGTTGAGAGGAAGAGGAGTTGGATCACAAGAGGTCTATAAATAAGACCCTGCGCCCAACCCTAATTCCAATGCAATTAGACACGCCCCAAGGCTGCCTCTCCCCTCCTTCTCCATGCCATAGTCTCTTCTCCCCTTGCTCTCCACGTCCAAAAGTGTTTTGGACTTAGGTTGGTGCGATTCAGATCAAGAAAGGCGATCAAAAGCAAGAAGGCTGCGCTGCTGCAAAAGGACGACTGCAGATCTTCAAAAGAGTTTTGAAGATCCTCCAGATCAGATCCAGATCTGATTTTTGGAGGTGTGATAGAGAAGAAGAGGATCTCCAGATCCAACCCGAGTGGATACCGGTAGAGGCCAGGCGCTTGCGTGGCTAAGATCCAGAACCTTCCGCTGCAATCAGGATCATCTACAGGGTAATAGGATTACCCAAATCAGGTAAATTAAATTTGATTTAATTTATCTTATTTTATTTTATTTATTAAAATAATAATAATCAGATCTGAAACATATCAAGATCTGATTGAGATCAAGAGAAAATTTTTGAAATATATCTCTTGATCTAATCAGATCTGGACGAACCTGGACCGGGAAATCAGGATTTCCCTTCAACTGGTATCAGAGCCATGGTTCTAAATTGTTTAGATCTGATTTTAATTTTATTTTAATTAGAAAATAAAGTGATTTCAGATGTCACATGAGATGTGATCAGATCTGAAATCAGAAAAAATTAAAATTAAATGATTTGGATCTAAGAACATGAAGATATGCATGACTAGTTCTAGAATAGAATAGTTCTATAGAATAGTTTTGCATGTCTTTGATTTAATCTGATTAAATCATATTTTAGATCTTCTTATTTACTATTTTTCTGATATTATAAGTGTTATAATAACATCTGATAAATAGCAAATAAAAATTATTTAATTTTAAATATCATATGAGATATGATTGATGCATGTCTAGACTAGTTGTAGAATAGTTCTACATAATTGTCTAGATTAGAATTTATTTTGATTAGATCAATTTAAATCTAATTTTTTAGATTATTATGAGATAATTTAGATCTGAAAACATGCATGATTTGATACATGAGATGTATGCAAAATATGCCATGATTAGATCTAAATTTGTATATGAGATATATGATATAGATCTATAACTGTTTTGTAGTATTTACATGTTCCTGATTAAGGCGTTCCTCTTGGCCGTCCGGTCATAAGAACGAAGAAGGGTTTAAAGGCCCTCTCTTCCCATTCGATGGGGTGTTCTTATGACGTGTAGGGGTGCTGCGTGTTCGTCCTTAATCAGAAACCCAAAACTTACTTTCTGCAAAACCCTAGATCCTGAAACCCTAGGATTTATTGTGCATATTTTGTTTATGAACCCAACTTAATTAAGAATTAAGTTTATGGAATATTAATTAGGTCTAAAATTGAGAATTTCAGATCTAAGACATATTCATAATACTGGGTTCGGGCTTGGGTAGCTCAATTAGGTCTAAGCGGTTGATCAAACCGAATCAAGAGTTGGTTAGATGGGATCAACAATGCTTAAATTGACCAGCCTAATAGGATTAAGTCTGGGTCAAGATCGAGTCACGATCAAGCAAGACCTAATTAGGCTCAGAGGTTAGAGTCTGGATTGTAGGCTAACCCAATTGGTTCTGACTCAACAATTTGGTGTCTAAGGTAAGTTTGGCACAGACGACCGACTGGTTTTTAATTGGAAGCTACTCGACCTGAATGCGTTCTTGTGCGAGTTAATGGCATATTCCTTCCACCGGTCTCACTTACCTGGCCATATCTGTTGACACAGTTCTGATCTGAGGTGGTCAATAATCCGAGCTAACCCATGCCACTAGGTTAGTCATAATTGTTATGACTAAGCCAAGTCTAGTTTAATGAGACCTGAATCAATTCTCCCTAAGAAAAGATTAAGTCTGAGGTCTTCCACCATTGTAGACGTGCGGGCCCTTCCCGGGGTTGATTGTTCTCGGCTGGATACAGTGGCTCAGTTGCACCGGGAAGACGCAACCATGTCTATTAGGCATTGGATGCTATGGGCTGGAGGATGAGTTGGGCTCAATATTTCGGATACGGTGAGAGACCCAATTAGGAACCCAGTCTATGCAAATGGTGGGTCTGACTTAACTAAGGAGTGGATCAATATTCCGGATACGGTGAGATTCATGAATTAGAGACCAAGTTTGGGTGCACCATGATTAGAGAATCATTGAACAAGAGTTGTTCACTCATTGGCTAACCCATCACCAATAACTGTTAGGTGAGGTGATGAGTCAGTTGGTGAGACCGCACCACCCACTAGAAATCATTCAATCGCGGAGATTTTCGCATCTCTACAGAGGGAGTGTAGGGATCCGAGAAAATAGTGGGAGCTAATTTGTTTAAAAATAAAATCCCTAAACAAATTGGTCAAGTCAAAATTACAGTATCTAACTAGAATCTTTGACTCTCTACAGGAAAATGTCTGCGTCCAACCCACTGGCACGTATCCTAGACACACATAGACTGACTGGACCCAATTATAAAGATTGGCTCAGGAACTACAAAATTGTTTTGGGTTCAGAGAAGTTAACACATGTTTTGGACCAGGACCCTCCCACCTTACCAGCTCGTCCATCCACTGAACAGAGAGCGTCTCTGGAAAAATGGATTGACGAAGACAATAAGGCCAGATACTACATGTTGGGCTCGATGTCTGATGAGCTCCAGCGCCAACATGAAGATATCGGGACTGCTCGCCAAATGTTGGCTCACCTGCAGGAGATGTTTGGTGAACAGAGTCGCGCAGCCAAATATCAAGTCACGAAATGACTTTTTAAGGCTAAGATGCGTGATGGGCAGTCAGTCCAAGATCACTGTCTGACAATGATCAAGGACATGGAAGAGCTTGAGAAGCTCGGTGTGAAGTTGGACTTGGACTTGCAGAACGATATTATTCTGCAATCCTTGACTGATGCATATGGGCAATTCATCATGAATTACCACATGCATAAACTTCAAAATTCCTTGGCCGAGTTGATGAATATGCTGGTTACCGCTGAGCTTTCTATGAAAGGTTCTAAAGGCTCAGTTCTTGCTATGGAACGGACTTCTTCCAAAAGAAAGTCTTATGGAAAGAAAAAGAAGTCTGTGAAAAAGCAAAAGGTGGAAGGATCAAAGAAGAAGAAGGCAGAACCGAAGAAGAAGGTCGATGGCAAAGGAAAGTGTTTCCATTGCAACAGCGACGGCCATTGGAAGCGGAACTGCCCTACTTACCTGGCCACCCTGAAGAACAAGAAGGAAGGTCCTTCTGGAGGTATGCTCGTTATTGAGTCTAACCTTACGGTTTCTTCTGCATCCAGTTGGGTGCTTGACTCTGGTTCTAGTGCTCATCTGTGCACTTCTATGCAGGGTCTTGAGGATAGCAGGAGGCTGAGGGATGGAGACATGATCCTACGCATCGGTAATGGAGCAAGAGTTGCTGCAGTAGCCGTGGGAACATACCCTCTTGCGATTACCATCTGGTTTAGACTTAGTTTTAAAAGACTGTTATTATGTGCCTGCAGCTAGCAGGAATTTGATTTCTGTTTCATGCTTAGCACAAGAAGGTTATGTGATCACCTTCTTTAAGGACCATTGTAACATTCTTTATGAAAGAAATAAAATTGCAAATGGTTTCCTTATTAATGGTCTTTATCAGTTGCATATTGATGTACCTATTTTAACTATCGAGCAAAACGTGAATGCCAAACGACCTAGGGATAGTCCAAACGACAGATATCTATGGCACCTGAGATTAGGTCATATAGCAGAAGATAGGATTAACAAATTGGAGAAAAATGGGCTATTGAGTCCATTGACTTTTGAGTCATATCCAACTTGTGAATCTTGTCTTCAAGGCAAAATGACTAAACTCCCTTTTGTTGGACATGGGGAGAGGGCCACAGATCTCCTTGCCCTAGTACATACTGATGTGTGCGGCCCATTTGATGTGCCGGCTAGAGGCAATTTTGTCTACTTCATTACCTTTACCGATGATCTGTCTAGGTATGGGTATGTGTATCTTATGAGACACAAGTCTGAAGCTTTTGAAAAGTTCAAAGAATTCAGACATGAAGTAGAAAAACAAACTGGAAAACCCATTAAGGTTCTTCGATCAGATCGAGGAGGTGAATACCTTAGCCGGGAATTCCTAGACTATCTTAAGGAAAATGGCATAGTCTCTCAATGGACTCCACCAGGAACACCTCAACTCAACGGGGTTTCAGAACGGAGAAATCGGACTCTATTGGATATGGTTCGATCCATGATGAGCTTCACAGACCTCCCTGATTTTCTTTGGGGACATTCATTATTAACTTCAATCTATTTACTGAATAGGGTTCCCTCTAAAACCGTTCCTACCACACCGTATGAGATATGGCACGGTAAGAAACCAAGTCTGAGTCATCTCAGAATTTGGGGTTGTCCGGCTCATGTCAAAAGACAACAAGCGGACAAGTTAGAGTTTAGGTCCTTTAGAGCTCGATTCATAGGATATCCTAAAGAGTCATTAGGATACTATTTCTACATTCCAGAAGACCACAATGTGATTGTGAGTCGACATGCCATATTTCTTGAAAAATAGTTTATTCAAGATAGTGGCATTGGAAAGCAGATTAAGCTTGATGAGAAAGTCTCACAAGCAGAACGAGCTAAGGACCAAGTGGAACCAAATCAGGTTGAGCCAATAAGAACACTACCTCCTCCACCTCGTAGATCGGAAAGAGTTTTCCCGTCCCCCTGAAAGATACTTAGGTATTATTTCAGAGGATGTAGAGGAAATGTTCCTCATAGGTAATGGTGCTCATGGTGATGATCCCAAAACCTACAACGAGGCGATATCAGATATCGACTCCGAGAAATGGCTTGAGGCAATGAAGTCAGAAGATTGACTCGATGCACTCAAACCAAGTCTGGACCTTGGTAGATCCACCAGAAGGTATAGTACCTATTGGGTGTAAATGGATCTTCAAGAGAAAGATTGGTGCAGATGGGAATGTGGAGACATTCAAGGCTAGACTGGTGGCAAAAGGTTATAGTCAACGTGAAGGCATTGACTATCAGGATACCTTTTCCCCGGTAGCTATGCTAAAATCCATCCGCACATTGCTTGCCGTTGCAGCCTATTTCGATTATGAAATATGGCAAATGGACGTGAAAACGGCATTCCTAAATGGATATCTTGAGGAAGATATCTATATGGAACAGCCGCTAGGTTTCACATCCAGTGATACTGATCACAAGGTTTGCAAGCTGCAAAGGTCCATATATGGACTTAAGCAAGCATCTCGGAGCTGGAACACTCGTTTCAATGATGTGATCAAAAAGTTTGGTTTCATCAAAAATGAAGAGGAACCATGTGTTTTCAAAAGGGTCAGTGGGAGCGCTGTTGTCTTCCTCGTATTGTACGTGGATGACATCCTCCTTATTGGGAATGATATTCCCATGTTGACATCAGTCAAGATGTGGTTGTCCAAGGAATTCTCCATGAAAGACCTAGGTGAAGCATCCTTTATTCTAGGAATTAAGGTCTATAGGGATAGACCGAATAGGATGCTAGGACTTTCACAGAAGATGTACATAGAGGAAGTACTAAAGAGGTTTAGTATGGAAAACTCTAAGAGGGGATTAATACCCTTCAGACATGGTATTCATCTTTCCAAGAAGATGTGCCCCAGCACACCTGAGGAAATAGAACGCATGAGCAAGATCCCTTATGCTTCTGCAATAGGGAGCCTCATGTATGCCATGCTATGTACACGACCTGATATAGCCCATGCTGTGAGTGTCACAAGCAGATATCAGTCAAATCCAGGTGAAGAACACTGGACTTCTGTGAAATGTATCCTTAAGTACTTGAGAAGAACTAAGGATATGATGTTGGTCTTTGGTAATGGAGAACTCCAAGTTCAGGGATACACAGACTCGGACTTCATGTCCGATATAGATGATCGAAAGTCGACATCTGGAAGTCTGTTTGTGTGCAATGGTGGAGCTGTCAGCTGGAAGAGTTCCAAGCAAACTGTGATAGCAGATTCCACCATGGAAGCAGAATATATAGCTGCATCAGAGGCTGCAAAGGAAGCATTCTGGTACAAGAAGTTTGCTGCAGAAATTGGAGTAATGCCATCAGATGCCATTCCTCTTTACTGCGACAACAATGGCGCCATAGCCCTTGCTAAGGAGCCGAGGTCTCACCAGAAGTCCAAGCACATTGAGCGGCGATATCATCTCATCCGCGATTACCTTGAGAAAGGTTACGTTGAGGTCAAGAGAGTCAACTCCACAGATAATGTGGCAGACCCACTTACAAAGCCGTTGGGCCAGCAGAAGATCGAAGCCCACCTTGAGAAGATGGGACTTAGACTTGTAGCCAATTGGCTTTAGGACAAGTGGGAGATTGTTAGATATATGTGCCCTAGAAGCCAGAATTGGCTGACACTTGTAATACACTTCTAGGGGCAAAATTATAATTTTGACTATAATTAATAAAATGGGTTATTTTCTATCACACATATGTGTATTTAGTGTCTGTGATACATCCTTTGAGTTAATGGTAATGATAATTCATATTTTCAAGAGTTGAAAATTTAAGACATGAATAATCATTATTAACTCATAAACAGCTCCCGACCATAGGATCATCACGAGGATGGTGATTGATCCGGAAGGTTGGTGTACGATCGCTTCTCTTTAGTAGATGAGTCTTGAGTCTACGGTGTGGAGACACCGGAGCGAGAGTACAGGTACTCGTTAGAGAACGAGGGCACTGAGCGTGACCACCTCGAGTAGTCATTAGGAAGTCTACCTTCTCGTCAATGACTGACTCGATGCTGCAGTAGTGTGTCTGGTTCTTTGACCTGAGATGCATCGGCAGTTCACCTTGAGGGTGTTATAGTTTGACTACACCATTACTCGGTCTCCTAGCCATATGGAACCCTGAGGTGTATGTTGGCTATAGCATGTTCATTGTAGGAACTGGATTGCATCAAGATGGAATCTATCTACCTCGGTGGTAGAGGAGCAGCCCTATGATGATCATGAGAATCAAGTCCAGAAATCCATGGCCATGGTAGAGTGAAATAATAGAAAGAGTTTCTATTTAGATTTTCACATTGGACTCGAATCGAATGATTACATCATATGACAGAGACTAGGGTTTGACGAGTTCACCTTAACCCTAATCTGATCGGGGCTCAAGATAGAAGAACTTAATCACACAGGTAGCTGCACCAAGAGGTTCGCATTCAGCTCTGATGGGTTGCCACCATATACTGCTAGGTGTCACTGGTGGATTTTGGGAGCAATTAGAATGATTTAGATGATCGATCATTCTAGCTGTTCGAATCAGAAGAGTTCTGATCCATCGAAAGGAGTTTCGATGATGTCGATGATAGAGATCATGACATATCCCATTACCATACAGAACTGAACCTAACTGGGTCACACAAACAAGGGTTTGAATCTGGTGATCATCAATTGAACTGATCTAGTTCAATTGATCTGAATGAGATTCAATTAGGTTCAAGGAAATCGTGCTAGCACTCGATTGAACCTAACGTTCTTCTTTTACTATCATAAATAAGTTGTCCTGACTGAGCCAAAGGAGTTTGTGCTCAATCAGAGGCCTTCATATGGTCTGACTGGAGGTTGTCCAAGTCAGAATAGGTTGTCTTATTTGTAAGACATTACCTGCCATTTTTGGTCACCTGCCATTTCTTGTTCTTTGACTTTGGTCAAAAGTCTACCTTTGACTGGTCAAACGTTGACCATTGACCCTTTGACTTTTGACCACATGTCATGCACCTATTGGAGAGCTGGTGGGGGCCTGTCCCCCTGCCAGAACCTGGCAAGGAGAAGGGCGCACGCCAAGGGTGGCGTGAGCCCAAGTAGGAGGCGCCTAGGAGTCCTTGTTGGACAAGGACTCCACCTCCCTTTTGGATTCCAATCAGAGTTCTACTAAGAATCCAGTTTGACTGGTCTTAGGCGCCCTCTAAGGAGGAATCCAGGGGTCTCTATTCCAACCAATCAGATTTAGATCTGATTTCACAAAGGGTTGTGATTGGTTGAGAGGAAGAGGAGTTGGATCACAAGAGGTCTATAAATAAGACCCTGCGCCCAACCCTAATTCCAATGCAATTGAGAAACCCCACGCCCCAAGGCTGCCTCTCCCCTCCTTCTCCACGCCATAGTCTCTTCTCCCCTTGCTCTCCACGTCCAAAAGAGTTTTGGACTTAGGTTGGTGCGATTCAGATCAAGAAAGGCGATCAAAAGCAAGAAGGCTGCGCTGCTGCAAAAGGACGACTGCAGATCTTCAAAAGAGTTTTGAAGATCCTCCAGATCAGATCCAGATCTGATTTTTGGAGGTGTGATAGAGAAGAAGAGGATCTCCAGATCCAACCCGAGTGGATACCGGTAGAGGCCAGGCGCTTGCGTGGCTAAGATCCAGAACCTTCCGCTGCAATCAGGATCATCTACAGGGTAATAGGATTACCCAAATCAGGTAAATTAAATTTGATTTAATTTATCTTATTTTATTTTATTTATTAAAATAATAAGAATCAGATCTGAAACATATCAAGATCTGATTGAGATCAAGAGAAAATTTTTGAAATATATCTCTTGATCTAATCAGATCTGGACGAACCTGGACCGGGAAATCAGGATTTCCCTTCATTATTTTGTTTTTATCATCAAAATATGTTTTAACTGAATATCAAAATTTTTTTTCTAATAAAACGAGAATAGATTCTTTTTTAAGAGAAATCTAATTATTACCCTATATCTGCTATAACATGTCACAATGCATTCTTAAATTAGAAAATAAAAGGTTTGATATTGATTAAATCAATACTCTAGATCTTGAATAATTCTAGATCTAAATCCTAGATCACATCTAAGTGAGATGAGAGATCAATTCTCTTACCTTTACATGGGTCAAGAACTCCATTGTTGATTTTTATTATTATCTTTAGAGCCACACATGCGTCTAGCCTCTATAGATGATCCACACGAGGTTGCAATAAAATTGGAGGTTCATCGAATGAAGATCCACTCGAAGTGCTAGCTTCTCGCGGATCCCTTCGGATGGTTAATTTAAAATTTATTCTTCGAATCTCTTAGAAACTCTAAGAGATGAAAAATAAGTAGAGGAATATATGAGAAATCCAATCTTTGGATCTTTCAAAAATTAAAAATTAAATAGTTAAGAAAGATCCTAAGAGAAGATGCATCTTCACTTTTTAGGATATCAACTGTTGATGTCCTAAATGGATTTCCATACTAGAACAAGAAGAGAGCTTCTCCTCCAGAAAATTTCTTGATTCTAGATCTCTTCCTTTCTGATTTTTCACATAGAAAAATCATATTAAAATTAAGAAGAAAAGATTCTCAAAAGAATCCTAAGAGAAGACTATCTTTTCTTCACATTCCTCTCATCAGGACATGATCAAATCTTGTCCAAAAGAGTATTGGAAATTATATCCCAAAGCCAATCATCAGTCTGTTGATGGTTGAGATATTGTAATTGATTTATTAATTAATAAAAAATTTTTGGCATCTTTTTTCATCATAAATTTACATCTTCTAATGAACTCCATTGTTGTGATGAAGTTCTTAGGACTATTTTATTTTGATAAAGAGAGGATTTATCAATTAGTCCTTAAATTTATTCACGATCAAATGATAGGCTATTAATTAGGATGATGGGTACATCATCATTGAACGTGACCAACTCTAGAGTACTCTGCTATCAAAAATATCTCTGATGGGATATAGGTATAAGTATCCCTTAGACCTAAGATCACCTCTGTAACTTGCAAGCAACTCATTGTGCTTTAGTATCGAACTAACTGAATTTCTAATTCAATAATGGAAAGCTTTTGGGCATAGTTAAATACTTGCAAAGTTGAAGTGTGATCAAGATGAAATTGATAACTCCAAGTGTTGGAGGAGAATGTATCACTGTATTTCAATATAGCAAAACCTTGATCAGGATAATCCATCAGATAGATTTGATATTTTGAAGTATAATGTGGATAATCTGATCACAGTTGATCATTGAATTTGAGGTGTCCTACGAGCATTATGGTCAAGAAGATGAATTATATGGAAACTATACTTGCATGGGTTCTAAGGATGGTGTTCTATACCTTTCGACCTATCCGATCATCGGATGTCATTGCTAGATGGTCATTTTGATTGGTACAAAAATTTATTTCTATACTATTGATATAGATTCGAACCTATGAGGTCACATACATTAGAGTTCATATTTCGATCAGATAGTTGATCAGCGATTTAGAATCATTTTAGGGTCAAATGATCAATACGATTGATATTTGACCTAGTGCAAGTGTTGCAGGAGGATCGATTAGCAATTTGATTGCTAATTGGCTTAATTTGATTAAACCAGTAGGCTGACATTAAGTCTAACTAAATATAGTTTAATTAGATTTGATTTGGGCTTGATTGGATCAAGTTCAATTGGCTTATTGGATAAGCCAAGTGCAAGAAAGAACTAGTCCTGGTCTAACTAGGACTCGAATCAACCCAATTTTCTAATTTGATTGAAAAATTAAATCAAAATTTAATCTAATTTAATCTAATTTAATTAAGTTCTTAAATATGTTAGGGTCTTATTTAATTGGGTCAGTTTATTCTTATTTTTATTTGGTTAAAAACCTTGTTTGACCAAGTCAAAATAGGAGTCCTAGTGTGACTAGGACTCCCTATTCCTTGCACCACATAATCCTCACGCCCCACCCTTTTCTCTTTATATTTTTGCATAAAATTCTCCATAACCAAAGGCTTCTCATGCCTTGCTTTCTCTCTTCTGTTTCTCATATGGAAGTTTGTTGGAAGACCAAGTCAAAAGGGAAAATAGTTTTGCTTAAGGATTCTATGAGATAGAATCCTTATTGACCAAATCTTCTTCCCATTGTATGCCAACCCATCTTTATTTATTTCCACTGATTTCCATGGTAAAAGAGGGATTTTTTGTGTTAACCCTTTGCTGGTCCATGAAAATAAAAAAGGTGGGAGTGCCCAAGAGTTTGGCACCCTAACAACTTTCCATGTTTGGACATTCCTAGCCTAAGTTTTTGACCAATCTTAGACTCTACATATCTCTTTATTTAAAGGGAATTTTTGGCTAAAAATTTTTTGGATTGCAGAAATTTGAGAGTTATATTTGGTGTAGAGAAATCAAATAAAAATTTATTTGGGTCATGGAGATATTAGAAGCATAAATCAGGGTATCTAGAGAAGGAACAAAGAAGAAGAAGAGGGTCTTCTTCTAGGGTTTTTGTTCTAGATCTCTTCTTCCTTTTATGTGAGCCTTTGAGACATGTCTCAGCATCACAAATCTTCTTCCTTTTCTTTTGATATTTTAGAGTATCCATGTTTCAAAGAAGGAAGCATCGAATCGACCGTCGAAGAGAGATCAGCACAGTGCTAGCGTACTGTGCTGATTTCCTGCATCAGGATCTCTGATCATGTTCGTAGGCTCGTGTGGTTGACTCCTAGTGGCCAGACGCATGTGTGGCTCATGACGTCATCCTCATGTCTGGATCAGTAAGTTAAAATGTCTAACTTGCTCAGGTAATAGATCCAATTTGTTATTTTATTGCTGCATTAGATGTTGTATAGACCTAAATTGATATGATCAACCTTTTCTTCTCAGTTATATTTTTTAATTTTTGATTAATATCATATCTTGATCATGTAATAGATCTACGATCTAAGTATTTATATATTCATTTGGATAAATATTTGATTTATTTAAGTCTTTCGTTGTCTGATCTTAAAAAAGTTTCACGATCTGTCTATGAAATTCTAGATCTGGTTCGTTCAATTGGTATCAGAGCTAGATTCTTATTACATGATTTTTGTGCATGTTTAGATTTTTTCTTAGATTTGATCTAATTTATATTCTAATTATTAAATTTAAAATTAAAAAAAATTAGATCTCACGAACTACCATAAGATTGTCCTGCTATAAGATTTATCCCTTACAGTGAAAAGATTGTCCTAGTTCGTGATGATCTGACTCTAATTATAAATTTATTAGATTTGATCTAATTTTATTTATAATTTAATAGATTTAAAATAATTTTAGATCTAAAAATAAAATATTTTAGACTGGACTCACTACCATAAGATTGTCCTGCTGTAAATTTTATCCCTTACAGTGGATAGATTGTCCTAATACGTGCTGATCTAAAATATTGATTATAAAATTTTAGATTAGATCTAAGAGATTTTATGATCTAATTAAAAATATTTTAATCTAATTTTAATCATCATAAATATGTTAGATTTGATCTAGGAAGACTTATGATTGATTATTATTGAAATTATTTTAATTACATGAATCTGTTTAGATTAGGTCTAAAGTAGTTTTATGTTTATTTTACTTGTATATTGATTATGAATCAAACATGCAACTTGGTTGATAGAACCATTTTGTAAAAATATTTTATAAAAATAAAAATTATTTTTGAAAAGCTAAATCCCAACCCTTGGTCCAAAACTTAATTAAGAATTAAGAAGTTGTTTGATTAGGTTCTAGGATTGTAAATTGTAGATCCTATGACACAAATCATAACACATTAGGTTAATGGGTTAGTGGGGATTAGGTCAATTAATTGGGTTAGAACTATGGTTAGATTAAAAAATAAACTTAATTAGAGAATTGACTAAATCTAATCAATTGCTGTCTTAGATTAGGTAAAGTATTCTCTAGATCAATTATAGTAGTTGTTGTTCGTCAAGTCCATGTCTTTAACAAGAACCAAATGGACTTGATTCTTGGCTAAGAGATCTAGCTTGAACTGTTAGGTTGATCTAATCAAGACTAATTAAATCAATTTGTATCTAAGGTAAGTTTGGCACATATGATCGATGGTTTTTAATTGGTAGCCCGCTTACTTGACAATTTTCGATGGTGTCTAAGGCAAGCTTTGGCAGACCCTTCCACCAATCTCACTTACCTGGCCTTCTTGGTGAGATTGAGTTTTGATCAGATCATCTGACAATTTGAGTTGACCCATGTCAGCTAGATAAATCAGTGTTACTAATTTAGGTGCTCCTAGACCAGCCTATTAGTGGTCAACCTTAAGCTGACTTGGTGAAGCCAGTAGAAGGATCATGACAAGTTGATTAATCTAACATACTCATATTTATAAATAAATCCTCTAAAATTATTATGTTTCTAAAATAAAATAGTTATATGATAATTAGATCATAGCCTCTCATTAAAGTGGATGATAATGGGTCCATCAGTTGGTTAATCATTGGAGGTCCAAAGGCCTGGATCTTATCGGTTGATGGAATTATCATTCATTATATGATCTCTTGGATACGTCATTCTAAATGGTGGTCAGATGGGCTAACCAAAGTTGGGCCTGATCATTCATTGGTTAGATGGGCCAAATATGGTCATGTTAATGGTTGGATCTAATTGAATTTTTTTCTAAGAAGGCCAAAGCCATCTGATCAGGGCCTGGGGCAAAATTTAATTACTAAAAATTATTTGAAAAAATAATTGGTTATGAACCTACCCTTAGATATACATGAGTGGGCCAATCAAAGTTGGACTTGTGTACAGTCTATGTGGATTTTAGTACCCACTAAGAAATTAAGGTAATTCATCGAATTGGAGGTAGAGGCTACCAATTCGAATAAAATAGTGGGAGATCCTTTTGATTAAAGTCCAAATCTCTAGGTTTAATAAATCAATTACTAATTAGGTTATGTTTTTTCTTTGTGCAGATATGGCCACTTTTCTATCGCTTCGATCATTATTGGACAATGATAAGTTGGTGAGACCCAACTTCGATAGCTTGTACCAAAAATTGAAGATTGTCCTGGAGTATGAACGAATCTTATATGTACTGACGGATCCTGCACCTAAGGAGCCAGCTACCAATGCACATGGAACAATCAGAGACACTTATCAGAAGTGGCTCAGTGATCGAACCATGGTGCACTGCATTATGCTGGCTACGATGAGCGATGAGTTCAGTCATAGGTTTGAGATAGCTCAGCCAAATGAAATGCTCCAAGTGTTAGAGGATTCTTTTGGCACACCCGATAATGTTGAGAGACACAAGACTAGTTGTGCCATCTTCAATGCCAAAATGCATGATGAAGCCTCTATCACTAATTATGTACTATACATGACTGAGCTGATAGAGCGGTTGAATAAGCTCGGCTTTTTCTTGCACAAATAACATGGGAAAGATGCAATACTGAACTCACTGCCCAAGACTTATCTCTCATTTCTAACACATTATAGAATGTCAAAGTCAAAAGTTTACTACGACGGGTTACTGGGGTTACTTCAGAACTTTAAGAAGGATCACTAGCTCCACAAAAAGTTGGTGAACTTAGTGGGAGGTTCATCTTCTCATTCTCGTCCCTTTAGAAAAGGGAAGAAGAATAAAAAGAAGAAAGTCAAGAAGGCACATGTTAACGCTAGGACATCCATGCAGGCTTAGACCCAAAAAACTAAGCCCGATAAGAGTCAAGTCGAATGCTTCTTCTACAAGAAGCAGGGGCACTCGAACAGGAACTATCCTTAGTACATCGCCTCTCTAAATCCGAACAGATAGAGGAAGAAGAAAGCTATTGCTGGATAAAGTATTTATATGATAACTCCTTATAATTTCTCTGTGTGTGATATTACTGACTGGGTATTGGATACCATAAGTCCTTAACATATTTGTAATTCATTGCATGGGTTGCAGGTCAATAGAAAATTCGAGCAAGGTGAGAGATTCCTGAATGTTGGAGATGGAAGATCAGTTTCAGTTCTAGCTTTAGATATTTTGAAACTTGTATTTGAATCTCATACCATTGTTCTTAGTGATTGTCATTTCTATCCTAGTTTTTTTTTAAATATCATTTTTGTAGGCCTTTTGGCCATGAACAATTATGAAATTTAAATAAACAAAACGAGTTTATAATATCATTATTAATGATGTTACTGCTTTCTATGGACAATTGAATAATAGTATATATATATTATCACAACATGTTAATGTAGTCTATTCAACTGGCAAACATCCTAGATTAGATAATATGATAGATATCTATTTGTGGCACTATAGGCTAGGTGATAGGGACACGATGTTGTCGTTAAGACATCGTGTTTATCAGTTTAATCCGACTTCTTAAAATAATTTAAAATTGCATAGATAGTAGTGAGTCGGGTCGAATCCATAGGGAAGGTAGTGTTTTTAGATTTGAAATCTTTGATTTTTGAAAAGAAAAGAAGAAAAGGAGTTTTAGGATCAAAAGTGAAGTCGGAAAAGTGAAAATTAAAAAGTGCAGGAATTTAAACTTGGTACTAAGATCTATTAGTTAGATCTTAGCATCTACTTGCAAAGTAATAATTTAAAGTGCAGAAATTAAATTGCAATAAAAATAAAAAGCAAGAAATTAAAATGCAAAAATAAAATTTTTATTAATTAAAATTTTAAAATTTAAATACATAAAATTAAAAAAAAATAAAATAGCCTGATCTCTGATCTTGGATCGGCATTGGCAGAAAGATGGTGTAGAAGCTCGGCTCTTCTTCTCGGCACCCGTTGCTTCGAAGCAGCCTTTAACCCATAGCCTGGCTTCGCCCTGTACCAAAGCTTCACCTTGATCGGAGATATTGATTTCTGATGGCCTGGGGTTCTTTTTATAGAGCTAGGAGGGCTGGATATTTTTTCTAAAGGCAATATGGGACTAATAGCCTTTGTAATCGTAAAAATACAAAGAAATTCGGATAAAATTTGAATCAAAATAGCTCAGATATGACTCTGATAAATCTGATAAAATCCAGCCGTTCAACAGAAATCCAACGGTCCAAAAATCATCAAAATCGGATGCAGATAAGCTCAGATCGGGTCGGATTAAATTCTGGCCGTTGGATCGCGCTTGATCGAGGAAATCTGGCCGCAAATCGCGCTTCGGGAGTCTTGATCACCGCCGGCAGCGTTCTGGACCGTCAGATCTTCATCACTTGGTTTTTTGGCCGTTGGATCGTGCCAGATAGCTTAATAGAATTTGAATCAAGCCTGGAAATCACCACCGCCGTCCGATCATGACCGCAATCAACCGCAGCCGTCCGATCGCGCAATTACTATTCCCATGGACCGGATGGACCGGCCGCACCGCACACCACAGCCAATCAGCGCTTCTGTCACCGAGTGAAATGACCAGATTGCCCTGTGAGCCGCGATAAATTTCTGTAGACCCTTTAAGGGTCTAGGTCCGCCACGTGGCAATCTCTGATTCGCCGGATTTTGCTGAGCTGGCGGTCCACGCCTGGATCGTGGACCGGCTGATGGCTTCAACGGCTGAGTCGGCTTTGATGGCTCGGCTTGGCTTGGTGGCTCGGCTTGCGGAGCCGGCTGAGCCGTTTTCTTTTTTATTTAATTTTTATTTATTTTATATTTTTAAAAATTCATATCTTTTTCATTTTAGCTCCGTTTTACTTGAAATTTATTTTGTTGTGATCAAAAAAATGAGCTCTTTCTATTGATAATAAAATTTTATTTTTTAATTTTTATTAATTTTTATTATTTTTTAATTAATTTTTTAATTAATAAAAATATGAATTTTTTAAAAATTATATATATTAAATTTATTAATTCTTAAAAATTAATATAAATTAATTGATAAATTAATACTTTTATTGATGAATTTATGATACTTATCACACCCCCCAACTTAAGCTTTGCTCGTCCTCGAGTAAAGAAAGAATTTAGTTTTAAATACCTTTTAACTTTAGAGTTTCGAATTTTACTTAAGCAATTTTCAAAATGGCCATTGATATTCAGTAGAGCTTAAATGAGATATATCATTGGGGTATTAATACTTATCAATAGAAAAATTAAGTAAAGAACATTAAATTTTTCAGAACTTTTTCTAAATTATTCCACTTTTATCTCTGATTTGTCTAAACTTTCATATAGGCAGGTGTATTGCTACTTCCATCCTTCATTTATTAATTTTTATTTTTACATTGCCCACTTTTTGATGCGAATATCATTGCTTACTTAGGCAACGGGACCCGGTTACTCGGTGGAAAACCAATGTTTTTTTTTTTTTTTTTTTTTTTTTTTTTTTTTTTTTTTTTTTTTTTTTTTAACGTTGTACCACTATTGAGTGTCTTAACTCCTTAAGCTTTCTATTTGATCCATGTAGCGAGTCTTGGGCCAATGACTCCCAAACCAGTTGGCTTTAGGGCACTAGGTATAGAATACCCCTCGGGCTTACTAGCTCGAATCAAATAGGCTACGAGTTAAGACTAGCTTTACAACGAGCTTCTTTGCCCTTCCCACCTTTTGATGCGAAACTCAATGCTTGCTTAGGCAAAGAGGCCCGGTTACTCAGTGAGAAGTACTTGAAAACTATTTTATTAAAATAAATTTTTATATGAAGAAACGTATAGTTACCCTACACAAGCCTATAAAAAGTAGACTTTTCTTTGATGCTAGTAGAAATAATTAGAAATGCTCCAAGAAAAATTTTTTTATGTTCTAGACTTAACTCTTTATTGAATTTTCTTAATACTTGATTCCTCAATATCTCACAGATTCTCTGATCTGTGTATCAATTTTCTTTTTAAAAATGCTTAGTTTTAATTCGATTCTTAAGCATAATCAAGGTATCTAAATACTAAATACTAACTTTTTTCGAGGACTTAAAATTTTAAAATTTTTATTTTTCTCTCCCCCCAACTTAATCGACATTGTCCTCAATGGAGAAGAAAAAATAAAGGATGTAATAAAGAACATGAAAGAATACACCTAACTCAGTATATATATATTATTTATTTTATTTTTATTTTTTTTTTTGGTCCAGCACATGCCTTTGACAAATTTGAGCTCTCCCTCCAACTTATTCAAATTATCCTAAAAAGAAAACTAAAAAGATAAATTAGATAAAAACTAAATATTGGGTTGCCTCCCAACAAGCGCTAAGTTTACCGTCTTCAGCCAGACACAATGTAGCTCACTATCCTGTGTCGAATATTGGATTGACAAATTCCAATGGTTTTGGATTGCCAATCTCAGAAAGTTGATTTATTTTTAATCCCATTATTGATATAATCTTTGTTAATTTTAGGGATATAATTTATGATTCCATTCTCAGACCCATGTTTATTAAGAATTTCTCCTATTTGTTTTTCTAAAATGCTCATGAATGGAGTTTTAGGAGTTAAGTTTGATTCAATGGGTGCTGGAATGGTGACTAAAGGCGATTTTAATTTCTGGAGGTAAATTAATGTGATCCTTGCTTAAACAACTCCATTGATATTTCATTACATGCCTTTTGATTTTTATAAGAAGAACCAGCTTCTAGGGTTGAAGGGAATAGGACATTAGGTTTATAAGTCTCGGGTAAATCATCTATTCTCTTTTCCCTTATTTCTATCTCATTTAAACTGGAACTAGCATCAGTACTAATTCCTGGCTTGGGTTCTTCTATGTGGTTAGTCTCAGTACTAACCAGTTCCTCTAAATTTTTATTTTGGCTAGCATCAGTACTAGCCTCTCTCACCTGGTCTTGGTATGGGTCCATAAGAATCCTATAGCTTTTAAGTTCAGGAATTACTTTGGTATTCTCAAATTGGGGATTCTTAGATGAAACATTAGATTGATAATTTAATCCAGGTGGTTGGTGGTCATTAGGTGGGTTGTTTGAAATTGGTAGGTTCGGTAGTTGATCTAGTTCTCTCCTCATGTTAGACTCAACTAATTATCCTATTTGAGCTTCTAGTCTGGCGATAGATTGCTGTTGAGTTAGAATTAATTGTTGAAGTTGGTTAAATCTATCATCAGCTAGATTGGTCTGTTGAGGAGGTGGGTATGAAGGCTGATTATAATATGATGGCTGGTTAAACTGACTAGGCTGACCATTATTATAGGCATAATTTTGATAATTTTGCTCAAGTGAAATTTGGGTCTGAGCCTGAGTCTGTTGGGATGTCCAAGAAAAATTAAAGTTACTCCAATCTGAATTATATGAATTTGAAAATGGGATCATTAATCAATTTGGAGTATCCTTGAGTAGCTTGAACTTGTTCTTGGATAAAATATGGAAACTGTGCAGTCATAGGATATTCACTTACATGATGGGTTGGACTAGCACAGATTGAATAACTCTCCTGATAATTAGAAGATTGTTGACCTAGGGTTAGGAGTTGATCTATTTTCTGATCAAGAAGGTCAACTTTATCTAATTTTTGGACTATTAGATTTATATTAGCCATTTGATTATTATGTTTAATGTGAATCAACCATTCAATTAAGTTCAACTAAATCAGAAAAAATGATTTCCTACCATGCATGTATTAGTGTAACCCTAATGTATGGTTTAAAAATTTTTAGAATATTTTTATTTTTTATTATTATTATTATTTTATTATATTAAAAATTAATTTTTTTAATTATTTTTATTTATTAATTTTAATTTAATTTAATTTAATTTAATTATTAATTTTTAGTTAGTTTAATTTTTATTTTATTTTATTTTTAGAGGAGAAAGAAGAAGAAAGAAAAAAGAGTTCTAAAGAAGAGGTCCTAAGGAGTCCTAGAATTAAGAAGAAAGAGAAGAATTAGGTTTAATTAGGTTTGATGTTGGTTAGCAATCAAGTTGGTCAATCAATCCTGACTAAGGGTTATCCTAGATCTAGACAGCTCCTAACTGCCAAGGTCACCTTCAAGCCCTCCAAGTGTAGGATTAGCCAATCAACTAGCCAGGTAAGTGTAAGGTCGGTGGGAGTCCCCCCGTTGCTTGCCTTAGACACCAATTATGCTTGGCCAGGTAAGCGAACGGAACCAATTAGAAACCACCTTCCTTCGGGCCCAATCGTCCCTGAACCACTTTCCTAGACACCAGTCAAATTGACTTATCCTAACCCGGTTCAACTCTTAGGATTCCTTGTCCTATTGAGCTCGAGTTCCTAGGGTTGATGTCTAATTGATTTTAAAATTTAAAGGCTTAGGTCAATGCAGGATGCTGGTTGGTTGTTTGTGGGCTAAGGAAGGGTGATCAAATCCCCACCTTATCTTGTTTAATTGGGTTGTGCCCTTAATTTGATTTAATATGAATATGCATAAAAAATTTTCAATCAAAGGGTTCTATGCAATTTAAACTAGATGCATGTAACTAATTGTATTCTGAAAGGCTTACCTTGCCTCCAGCAATCACCAAAAAAAAATAAAATAAAAATAAAACTAATATGATGCATGCTCTAAACAGTTAGGGTTTCTAATCTTATCATGAGGCTTTTAATTAGATTTAAATGGATATTTTTTTTAAAATTAATTTAAAAAATAAAATAAAATAAATAAATAAAATAAAAAGAAAAGAGAACTAGGGTTAGGATTGATCTCACCAGGCAAAACTTCTGATTCTTTTTGTTCTTTTTTTTTTTCTTTTCCTGCAAAATAATAAAAAAAATTAGTAAGAAAATAAAAATTTTATTTATAATTTATTTATAGAAAAATCAAAGAGATCAAAAATTTAATATCCGTGCCTTCCCCGGCAACGGCGCCAAAAACTTGGTGCGTTTGTCGAAATTATTTTTAATAAATCAAAGAAATCAAAATCAAAAATCAAAAATCTTCCCCGGCAATGGCGCCAAAAACTTGATAGGGACACGATGTTGTCGTTAAGACATCGTGTTTATCAGTTTAATCCGACTTCTTAAAATAATTTAAAATTGCGTAGATAGTAGTGAGTCGAGTCGAATTCATAGGGAAGGTAGTGTTTTTAGATTTGAAATCTTTGATTTTTGAAAAGAAAAGAAGAAAAGGAGTTTTAGGATCAAAAGTGAAGTCGGAAAAGTGAAAATTAAAAAGTGCAGGAATTTAAACTTGGTACTAAGATCTATTAGTTAGATCTTAGCATCTACTTGCAAAGTAATAATTTAAAGTGTAGAAATTAAATTGCAATAAAAAGCAAGAAATTAAAATGCAAAAATAAAATTTTTATTAATTAAAATTTTAAAATTTAAATACATAAAATTAAAAAAAAATAAAATAGCCTGATCTCTGATCTTGGATCGGCATTGGCAGAAAGATGGTGTAGAAGCTCGGCTCTTCTTCTCGGCACCCGTTGCTTCGAAGCAGCCTTTAACCCATAGCCTGGCTTCGCCCTGTACCAAAGCTTCACCTTGATCGGAGATATCGATTTCTGATGGCCTGGGGTTCTTTTTATAGAGCTAAGAGGACTGGATATTTTTTCTAAAGGCAATATGGGACTAATAGCCTTTGTAATCGTAAAAATACAAAGAAATTCGGATAAAATTTGAATCAAAATAGCTCAGATACGACTCTGATAAATCTGATAAAATCCAGCCGTTCAACAGGAATCCAACAGTCCAAAAATCATCAAAATCGGATGCAGATAAGATCAGATCGGGTCGGATTAAATTCTGGCCGTTGGATCGCGCTTGATCGAGGAAATCTGGCCGCAAATCACGCTTCGGGAGTCTTGATCACCGCCGGCAGCGTTCTGGACCGTCAGATCTTCATCACTTGGTTTTCTGGCCATTGGATCGCGCCAGATAGCTTAATAGAATTTGAATCAAGCCTGGAAATCACCACCGCCGTCCGATCATGACCGCAATCAACCGCAGCCGTCCGATCGTGCAATTACTATTCCCATGGACCGGATGGACCGGCCGCACCGCACACCGCAGCCAATCAGCGCTTCTGTCGCCGAGTGAAATGACCAGATTGCCCTGTGAGCCGCGATAAATTTTTGTAGACCCTTTAAGGGTCTAGGTCCGCCACGTGGCAATCTCTGATTCGTCGGATTTTACTGAGCTGGCGGTCCACGCCTGGATCATGGACCGGCTGATGGCTTCAATGGCTGAGTCGGCTTTGATGGCTCGGCTTGGCTTGGTGGCTTGGCTTGCGGAGCCGGCTGAGCCATTTTCTTTTTTATTTAATTTTTATTTAATTTATATTTTTTAAAAAATTTATATCTTTTTCATTTTAGCTCTGTTTTACTTGAAATTTATTTCATTGTGATCAAAAAAATGAGCTCTTTCTATTGATGATAAAATTTTATTTTTTTAATTTTTATTATTTTTTAATTAATTTTTTAATTAATAAAAATATGAATTTTTTAAAAATTATATATAAATTGATTATTAATTTTTAAAAATTAATATCAATTAATTGATAAATTAATACTTCTATTGGTGAATTTATGATGTTTATCACTAGGTCATATAAATAAGAACAGGATAAGCAGGTTGGCTCAAGAGGGTATCCTCGAACTTAGTGATTATGAATTGCTTCCAACCTGTAGATTCTATTTTCTTGGCAAAATGACTATGTCACCTTTTACTGAAAAAGGTGAGAGAGCCACTGAACTCTTAGGACTAGTACATACTGATGTATATGGACCAATGAGTACTAGTGCCAAAGATGGATATGTCTACGTCATCACTTTCACAGATGATCCATCCAGATTTGGATATATCTATCTAATGAAACATAAGTCAGACTCGTTTGAAATGTTCAAACGATTCTGAAGTGAAGTAGAAAAATAATCTGAAAAGAGTGTTAAAACGCTTTGATCTGACCAAGGAGGGGAATACCTTTCTGATGAGTTTCTTACATATCTAGAAGAGAATGAAATTCTCTCCCAATAGACTCCTCCAAGAATTCCACAGCATAATGGTGTATCTAAAAGAAGGAATAGGACTCTATTAGACATGGTCCGATCCATGATGGATTTTGCCAGCTTGCCGATATTCCTTTAGCGATATGCACTCGAATTGGCTTGCTATCTCTTAAATAGGGTTCCAAGTAAATCTGTGGTTAAAACTCCATATGAGATATGGATAGAATGTAAGCCAGCACTTTCACACCTCAGGGTCTGGGGGTGCCTGACTTATGTCAAATGATTAATTACAGATAAACTTGGACCTAGATCTGATAAGTGCGCATTTGTAGAATACCCAAAAGAAATCAAAGGATAGTATATCTACCATGCTGACAAACAAAAGGTGTTCATCAACCTTAGAAAATCCTTTATGGAAAAGGAGTTCTTTAGTGAAGGAACTGTTGCCTCTAAGGTTGAATATGATGAAGTTCAATAGGTAGAAAGTCTGACACAAAATGTTGAACCTAAATTAGATTTGATCAGATCAGATCCGAAGCCTAGTGAACATGCACCATTAAGGTGATTCGGTAGAGTACCGTGCCATTCGGACAGATATTATGGATTCTTGGTCCAAGTTGGTGATTCCATCGAACTCGATGAGAACGATAAGGACCCGATCACTTTTATGGATGTGATGCAGAGATCCAACTTTGAGAAATGGCTCATGAGATCCAAAATGGATTTTATGAAGATTAATGATGTATGGACATTAGTTGACCCACCTGAAATGGGTACTCAAAAGAAAAAGAGGCACGGATGGAAAGGTGGAGACATATAAAGTCCGTTTGGTTGCAAAGGGTATCGTCAATGTTATGGTATTGACTATGATGAGACATTCTCTCCAGTGGCAATGCTCAAATCCATTCGGATAATGCTTGCAATAGCATCACACCTGGACTATGAGATCTGGCAGATAGATGTGAAGATAGCTTTTCTAAATGGAGAGATAATCGAAGAGGTGTATATGATACAACCTAAGGTATTCACATCCACAGATGAGTCCAAGGTGTGCAAGCTTCAGAGATCCATTTATGGATTAAAGCAAATATGTCGAAGTTGGAACATGCATTTTGATCAAGTGATCAAAATGTATGGATTCATTAAGAATGGAGAAGAATCCTGCATTTACAAATGGATAAATGGTCCAGTAGTGGTATTCCTAATTTTGTATGTGGATTATATTCTCTTAATCAAGAATGACATCCCCATACTATACGGAATAAAAGTCTGGTTGTCATCATAATTCTCTATGAAGAACTTAGGTGAAGCATCCAACATCCTAGGGATGAAGATCTATAGGGATAGATCTAAAAGGATGCTTGGTATATCCCAATCCACGTACATAAAAATTGTGCTGATGAGCTTTAGCAAGGAGAATTCCAAAATGGGCTATCTTCCGATAGGCCAAGAAATTTTTCTCTCTAAGATGGATTATCCCACAACTCTTGAAGAGAGAGAGCGTATGAGTAGAATCCCATATACTTCGATAGTGAGGTTTATTATGTATGCAATAATATGTACGATATCAGACGTGGCATACTCACTAGGAGTAGTAAGTAGATACTAGTCTGACCCTGGAGAAAATCATTAGAAGGTGGCTAAAACCATCCTTAAGTATTTGAGAAATACTAAGGACCAATAGTTAGTTTATGTTGAGTCATATCTGAAATTTATGGGGTTTACAGACTCTAGCTTTCAATCTGACCATGATGATAGTAAAAGTGTGTCGGGATATATCTTTACTCTAAATGGCGGAGCTATCTGCAGAAAAAGTTTCAAGCAGCATATAGTGCCTGACTCTGTTTGTGAAGTAGAGTACATGGCAGCATCAAATACAGCAAAGAAAGCTGTGTGGCTGAAGAAGTTCATCACCAAGCTCAGAGTAGCACCCTCCATTGATGGACCACTCCTGCTCTACTACGACAGCACTGGCACCATAGCTCAAGCAAAGGAATCGAAGGCACACCAGTGAATAAAGCACATTCTACGCCACTTCCATTTGGTCCATGAGATCATGGATTATGGTGATGTCAACCTTCAAAAGATCGATGGAAAGGAGAAGCTAGCTGACCCCTTCACTAAAGCCCTAGCAATCAAAGAATTCAACAATCATAAGTCAAAGATGGGTATTAGATACTGTGCCAAGTAGTTTTAGGATAAGTGAAAGTTGTTGGAAACTGTGTCCTAAAGCCAATCATCAACATATTGATGGTTGAGATATTATAATTGATTTATTAATTAATAAAAATTTTTTGGCATCCTTTTGCATCATAAATTTATATCTTCCAATGAACTCCACTATTGTGATGAAGTCCTTAGGACTATTTAGTTTCGATAAAGAGAGGATTTATCAATTAGTCCTTAAATTTGTTCACAACCGAATGATAGGCTGTTAATTAGGACGACAGCATCTATCGAGCATAAGTTGCTATATGCCATATAGGTTGGTTGTTCTCCTAACCAAGCAGTGTGGAGACATTGGTATAGCATACAAGTGAGATATATGAAGGAAAATCCTGATTTCCCGGTCCAGGTTCGTCCAGATCTGAATAGATCAAGAGATATATTTCAAAAATTTTCTCTTGATCTCAATCAGATCTTGATATATTTCAGATCTGATTCTTATTATTTTAATAAATAAAATAAAATAAGATTAAATTAAATCAAATTTAATTTACCTGATTTGGGTAATCCTATTACCCTGTAGATGATCCTGATTGCAGCGGAAGGTTCTGGATCTTAGCCACGCAAGCGCCTGGCCTCTACCGGTATCCACTCGGGTTGGATCTGGAGATCCTCTTCTTCTCTATCACACCTCCAAAAATCAGATCTGGATCTGATCTGGAGGATCTTCAAAACTCTTTTGAAGATCTGCAGTCGTCCTTTTGCAGCAGCGCAGCCTTCTTGCTTTTGATCGCCTTTCCTTGATCTGAATCGCACCAAACTAAGTCCAAAACACTTTTGGACGTGGAGAGCAAGGGGAGAAGAGACTATGGCATGGAGAAGGAGGGGAGAGGCAGCCTTGGGACGTGGGAAATCTCTATTGAATTCACTTTTCACTTGGAATTAGGGTTGGGCGCAGGGTCTTATTTATAGACCTCTTGTGATCCAACTCCTCTTCCTCTCAACCAATCACAACCCTTTGTGAAATCAGATCTAAATCTGATTGGTTGGAATAGAGACCCCTGGATTCCTCCTTAGAGGGTGCCTAAGACCAGTCAAACTGGATTCTTAGTAGAACTCTGATTGGAATCCAAAAGGGAGGTGGAGTCCTTGTCCAACAAGGACTCCTAGGCGCCTCCTACTTGGGCTCACGCCACCCTTGGCGTGCGCCCTTCTCCTTGCCAGGTTCTGGCAGGGGGACAGGCCCCCACCAGCTCTCCAATAGGTGCATGACATGTGGTCAAAAGTCAAAGGGTCAATGGTCAACGTTTGACCAGTCAAAGGTAGACTTTTGACCAAAGTCAAAGAACAAGAAATGGCAGGTGACCAAAAATGGCAGGTAATGTCTTACAAATAAGACAACCTATTCTGACTTGGACAACCTCCAGTCAGACCATATGAAGGCCTCTGATTGAGCACAAACTCCTTTGGCTCAGTCAGGACAACTTATTTATGATAGTAAAAGAAGAACGTTAGGTTCAATCGAGTGCTAGCACGATTTCCTTGAACCTAATTGAATCTCATTCAGATCAATTGAACTAGATCAGTTCAATTGATGATCACCAGATTCAAACCCTTGTTTGTGTGACCCAGTTAGGTTCAGTTCTGTATGGTAATGGGATATGTCATGATCTCTATCATAGACATCATCGAAACTCCTTTCGATGGATCAGAACTCTTCTGATTCGAACAGCTAGAATGATCGATCATCTAAATCATTCTAATTGCTCCCAAAATCCACCAGTGACACCTAGCAGTATATGGTGGCAACCCATCAGAGCTGAATGCGAACCTCTTGGTGCAGCTACCTGTGTGATTCAGTTCTTCTATCTTGAGCCCCGATCAGATTAGGGTTAAGGTGAACTCGTCAAACCCTAGTCTCTGTCATATGATGTAATCATTCGATTCGAGTCCAATGTGAAAATCTAAATAGAAACTCTTTCTATTATTTCACTCTACCATGGCCATGGATTTCTGGACTTGATTCTCATGATCATCATAGGGCTACTCCTCTACCACCGAGGTAGATAGATCCCATCTTGATGCAATCCAGTTCCTACAATGAACATGTCATAGCCAACATACACCTCAGGGTTCCATATGGCTAGGAGACCGAGTAATGGTGTAGTCAAACTATAACACCCTCAAGGTGAACTGCCGATGCATCTCAGGTCAAAGAACCAGACACACTACTGCAGCATCGAGTCAGTCATTGACGAGAAGGTAGACTTCCCTAATGACTACTCGAGGTGGTCACGCTCAGTGCCCTCGTTCTCTAACGAGTACCTGTACTCTCGCTCCGGTGTCTCCACACCGTAGACTCAAGACTCATCTACTAAAGAGAAGCGATCGTACACCAACCTTCCGGATCAATCACCATCCTCGTGATGATCCTATGGTCGGGAGCTGTTTATGAGTTAATAATGATTATTCATGTCTTAAATTTTCAACTCTTGAAAATATGAATTATCATTACCATTAACTCAAAGGATGTATCACAGACACTAAATACACATATGTGATAGAAAATAACCCATTTCATTAATTATAGTCAAAATTACAATTTTGCCCCTAGAAGTGTATTACAAGTGTCAGCCAATTCTGGCTTCTAGGGCACATATATCTAACAATCTCCCACTTGTCCTAAAGCCAATTGGCTACAAGTCTAAGTCCCATCTTCTCAAGGTGGGCTTCGATCTTCTGCTGGCCCAACGGCTTTGTAAGTGGGTCTGCCACATTATCTGTGGAGTTGACTCTCTTGACCTCAACGTAACCTTTCTCAAGGTAATCGCGGATGAGATGGTATCACCGTTTGCTTGGAACTCTTCCAGCACAAACAGTCTGCCAGATGTCGACTTTCGATCATCTATATCGGACATGAAGTCCGAGTCTGTGTATCCCTGGACCAGGAGTTCTCCGTTACCAAAGACCAACATCATATCCTTAGTTCTTCTCAAGTACTTAAGGATACATTTCACAGAAGTCCAGTGTTCTTCACCTGGATTTGACTGATATCTGCTTGTGACACTCACAGCATGGGCTATATCAGGTCGTGTACATAGCATGGCATACATGAGGCTCCCTATTGCAGAAGCATAAGGGATCTTGCTCATGCGTTCTATTTCCTCAGGTGTGCTGGGGCACATCTTCTTGGAAAGATGAATACCATGTCTGAAGGGTATTAATCCCCTCTTAGAGTTTTCCATACTAAACCTCTTTAGTACTTCCTCTATGTACATCTTCTGTGAAAGTCCTAGCATCCTATTCGGTCTATCCCTATAGACCTTAATTCCTAGAATAAAGGATGCTTCACCTAGGTCTTTCATGGAGAATTCCTTAGACAACCACATCTTGACTGATGTCAACATGGGAATATCATTCCCAATAAGGAGGATGTCATCCACGTACAATACGAGGAAGACAACAGCGCTCCCACTGACCCTTTTGAAAACACATGGTTCCTCTTCATTTTTGATGAAACCAAACTTTTTGATCACATCATTGAAACGAGTGTTCCAGCTCCGAGATGCTTGCTTAAGTCCATATATGGACCTTTGCAGCTTGCAAACCTTGTGATCAGTATCACTGGATGTGAAACCTAGCGGCTGTTCCATATAGATATCTTCCTCAAGATATCCATTTAGGAATGCCGTTTTCACGTCCATTTGCCATATTTCATAATCGAAATAGGCTGCAACAGCAAGCAATGTGCGGATGGATTTTAGCATAGCTACCGGGGAAAAGGTATCCTGATAGTCAATGCCTTCACGTTGACTATAACCTTTTGCCACCAGTCTAGCCTTGAATGTCTCCACATTCCCATCTGCACCAATCTTTCTCTTGAAGATCCATTTACACCCAATAGGTACTATACCTTCTGGTGGATCTACCAAGGTCCAGACTTGGTTTGAGTGCATCGAGTCAATTTCTGACTTCATTGCCTCAAGCCATTTCTCGGAGTCGATATCTGATATCGCCTCGTTGTAGGTTTTGGGATCATCACCATGAGCACCATTACCTATGAGGAACATTTCCTCTACGTCCTCTGAAATAATACCTAAGTATCTTTCAGGGGGACGGGAAACTCTTTCCGATCTACGAGGTGGAGGAGGTAGTGTTCTTATTGGCTCAACCTGATTTGGTTCCACTTGGTCCTTAGCTCTTTCTGCTTGTGAGACTTTCTCATCAAGCTTAATCTGCTTTCCAATGCCACTATCTTGAATAAACTATTTTTCAAAAGAAATATGGCATGTCGACTCACAATCACATTGTGGTCTTCTGGAATGTAGAAATAGTATCCTAATGACTCTTTAGGATATCCTATGAATCGAGCTCTAAAGGACCTAAACTCTAACTTGTCCGCTTGTTGTCTTTTGACATAAGCCGGACAACCCCAAATTCTGAGATGACTCAGACTTGGTTTCTTACCGTGCCATATCTCATACGGTGTGGTAGGAACGGTTTTAGAGGGAACCCTATTCAGTAAATAGATTGAAGTTAATAATGAATGTCCCCAAAGAAAATCTGGGAGGTCTGTGAAGCTCATCATGGATCGAACCATATCCAATAGAGTCCGATTTCTCCGTTCTGAAACCCCGTTGAGTTGAGGTGTTCCTGGTGGAGTCCATTGAGAGACTATGCCATTTTCCTTAAGATAGTCTAGGAATTCCCGGCTAAGGTATTCACCTCCTCGATCTGATCGAAGAACCTTAATGGGTTTTCCAGTTTGTTTTTCTACTTCATGTCTGAATTCTTTGAACTTTTCAAAAGGCTTCAGACTTATGTCTCATAAGATACACATACCCATACCTAGACAGATCATCGGTAAAGGTAATGAAGTAGACAAAATTGCCTCTAGCCGGCACATCGAATGGGCCGCACACATCAGTATGTACTAGGGCAAGGAGATCTGTGGCCCTCTCCCCATGTCCAACAAAAGGGAGTTTAGTCATTTTGCCTTGAAGACAAGATTCACAAGTTGGATATGACTCAAAAGTCAATGGACTCAATAGCCCATTTTTCTCCAATTTGTTAATCCTATCTTCTGCTATATGACCTAATCTCAGGTGCCATAGATATCTGTCGTTTGGACTATCCCTAGGTCGTTTGGCATTCACGTTTTGCTCGATAGTTAAAACAGGTACATCAATATGCAACTGATAAAGACCATTAACAAGGAAACCATTTGCAATTTTATTTCTTTCATAAAGAATGTTACAATGGTCCTTAAAGAAGGTGATCACATAACCTTCTTGTGCTAAGCATGAAACAGAAATCAAATTCCTGCTAGCTGCAGGCACATAATAACAGTCTTTTAAAACTAAGTCTAAACCAGATGGTAATCGCAGAGGGTATGTTCCCACGGCTACTGCAGCAACTCTTGCTCCATTACCGACGCGTAGGATCATGTCTCCATCCCTCAGCCTCCTGCTATCCTCAAGACCCTGCATAGAAGTGCACAGATGAGCACTAGAACCAGAGTCAAGCACCCAACTGGATGCAGAAGAAACCGTAAGGTTAGACTCAATAACGAGCATACCTCCAGAAGGACCTTCCTTCTTGTTCTTTAGGGTGGCCAGGTAAGTAGGGCAGTTCCGCTTCCAATGGCCGTCGCTGTTGCAATGGAAACACTTTCCTTTGCCATCGACCTTCTTCTTCGGTTCTGCCTTCTTCTTCTTTGATCCTTCTACCTTTTGCTTTTTCACAGACTTCTTTTTCTTTCCATAAGACTTTCTTTTGGAAGAAGTCCGTTCCATAGCAAGAACTGAGCCTTTAGAACCTTTCATAGAAAGCTCAGCGGTAACCAGCATATTCATCAACTCGGCCAAGGAATTTTGAAGTTTATGCATGTGGTAATTCATGATGAATTGCCCATATGCATCAGTCAAGGATTGCAGAATAATATCGTTCTGCAAATCCAAGTCCAACTTCACACCGAGCTTCTCAAGCTCTTCCATGTCCTTGATCATTGTCAGACAGTGATCTTGGACTGACTGCCCATCACGCATCTTAGCCTTAAAAAGTCATTTTCGTGACTTGATATTTGGCTGCGCGACTCTGTTCACCAAACATCTCCTGTAGGTGAGCCAACATTTGGCGAGCAGTCCCGATATCTTCATGTTGGCGCTGGAGCTCATCAGACATCGAGCCCAACATGTAGTATCTGGCCTTATTGTCTTCGTCAATCCATTTTTCCAGAGACGCTCTCTGTTCAGTGGATGGACGAGCTGGTAAGGTGGGAGGGTCCTGGTCCAAAACATGTGTTAACTTCTCTGAACCCAAAACAATTTTGTAGTTCCTGAGCCAATCTTTATAATTGGGTCCAGTCAGTCTATGTGTGTCTAGGATACGTGCCAGTGGGTTGGACGCAGACATTTTCCTGTAGAGAGTCAAAGATTCTAGTTAGATACTGTAATTTTGACTTGACCAATTTGTTTAGGGATTTTATTTTTAAACAAATTAGCTCCCACTATTTTCTCGGATCCCTACACTCCCTCTGTAGAGATGCGAAAATCTCCGCGATTGATGATTTCTAGTGGGTGGTGCGGTCTCACCAACTGACTCATCACCTCACCTAACAGTTATTGGTGATGGGTTAGCCAATGAGTGAACAACTCTTGTTCAATGATTCTCTAATCATGGTGCACCCAAACTTGGTCTCTAATTCATGAATCTCACCGTATCCGGAATATTGATCCACTCCTTAGTTAAGTCAGACCCACCATTTGCATAGACTGGGTTCCTAATTGGGTCTCTCACCGTATCCGAAATATTGAGCCCAACTCATCCTCCAGCCCATAGCATCCAATGCCTAATAGACATGGTTGCATCTTCCCGGTGCAACTGAGCCACTGTATCCAGCCGAGAACAATCAACCCCGGGAAGGGCCCGCACGTCTACAATGGTGGAAGACCTCGGACTTAATCTTTTCTTAGGGAGAATTGATTCAGGTCTCATTAAACTAGACTTGGCTTAGTCATAACAATTATGACTAACCTAGTGGCATGGGTCAGCTCGGATTATTGACCACCTCAGATCAGAACTGTGTCAACAGATATGGCCAGGTAAGTGAGACCGGTGGAAGGAATATGCCGTTAACTCGCACAAGAACGCATTCAGGTCGAGTAGCTTCCAATTAAAAACCAGTCGGTCGTCTGTGCCAAACTTACCTTAGACACCAAATTGTTGAGTCAGAACCAATTGGGTTAGCCTACAATCCAGACTCTAACCTCTGAGCCTAATTAGGTCTTGCTTGATCGTGACTCGATCTTGACCCAGACTTAATCCTATTAGGCTGGTCAATTTAAGCATTGTTGATCCCATCTAACCAACTCTTGATTCGGTTTGATCAACCGCTTAGACCTAATTGAGCTACCCAAGCCCGAACCCAGTATTATGAATATGTCTTAGATCTGAAATTCTCAATTTTAGACCTAATTAATATTCCATAAACTTAATTCTTAATTAAGTTGGGTTCATAAACAAAATATGCACAATAAATCCTAGGGTTTCAGGATCTAGGGTTTTGCAGAAAGTAAGTTTTGGGTTTCTGATTAAGGACGAACACGCAGCACCCCTACACGTCATAAGAACACCCCATCGAATGGGAAGAGAGGGCCTTTAAACCCTTCTTCGTTCTTATGACCGGACGGCCAAGAGGAACGCCTTAATCAGGAACATGTAAATCTACAAAACAGTTATAGATCTATATCATATATCTCATATACAAATTTAGATCTAATCAAGGCATATTTTGCATACATCTCATGTATCAAATCATGCATGTTTTCAGATCTAAATTATCACATAATAATCTAAAAAATTAGATTTAAATTGATCTAATCAAAATAAATTCTAATCTAGACAATTATGTAGAACTATTCTACAACTAGTCTAGTCATGCATCTATCATATCTCATATGATATTTAAAATTAAATAATTTTTATTTGCTGTTTATCAGATGTTATTATAACACTTATAATATCAGAAAATAGTAAATAAGAAGATCTAAAATATGATTTAATCAGATTAAATCAAAGACATGCAAAACTATTCTATAGAACTATTCTATTCTAGAACTAGTCATGCATATCTTCATGTTCTTAGATCCAAATCATTTAATTTTAATTTTTCTGATTTCAGATCTGATCACATCTCATGTGACATCTGAAATCACTTTATTTTTAATTAAAATAAAATTAAAATCAGATCTAAACAATTTAGAACCATGGCTCTGATACCAGTTGAAGGGAAATCCTGATTTCCCGGTCCAGGTTCGTCCAGATCTGATTAGATCAAGAGATATATTTCAAAAATTTTCTCTTGATCTCAATCAGATCTTGATATATTTCAGATCTGATTCTTATTATTTTAATAAATAAAATAAAACAAGATAAATTAAATCAAATTTAATTTACCTGATTTGGGTAATCCTATTACCCTGTAGATGATCCTGATTGCAGCGGAAGGTTCTGGATCTTAGCCACGCAAGCGCCTGGCCTCTACCGGTATCCACTCGGGTTGGATCTGGAGAACCTCTTCTTCTCTATCACACCTCCAAAAATCAGATCTGGATCTGATCTGGAGGATCTTCAAAACTCTTTTGAAGATCTGCAGTCGTCCTTTTGCAGCAGCGCAGCCTTCTTGCTTTTGATCGCCTTTCCTTGATCTGAATCGCACCAAACTAAGTCCAAAACACTTTTGGACGTGGAGAGCAAGGGGAGAAGAGAGTATGGCATGGAGAAGGAGGGGAGAGGCAGCCTTGGACGTGGGAAATCTCTATTGAATTCACTTTTCACTTAGGATTAGGGTTGGGCGCAGGGTCTTATTTATAGACCTCTTGTGATCCAACTCCTCTTCCTCTCAACCAATCACAACCCTTTGTGAAATCAGATCTAAATCTGATTGGTTGGAATAGAGACCCCTGGATTCCTCCTTAGAGGGCGCCTAAGACCAGTCAAACTGGATTCTTAGTAGAACTCTGATTGGAATCCAAAAGGGAGGTGGAGTCCTTGTCCAACAAGGACTCCTAGGCGCCTCCTACTTGGGCTCACGCCACCCTTGGCGTGCGCCCTTCTCCTTGCCAGGTTCTGGCAGGGGGACAAGCCCCCACCAGCTCTCCAATAGGTGCATGACATGTGGTCAAAAGTCAAAGGGTGAATGGTCAACGTTTGACCAGTCAAAGGTAGACTTTTGACCAAAGTCAAAGAACAAGAAATGGCAGGTGACCAAAAATGGCAGGTAATGTCTTACAAATAAGACAACCTATTCTGACTTGGACAACCTCCAGTCAGACCATATGAAGGCCTCTGATTGAGCACAAACTCCTTTGGCTCAGTCAGGACAACTTATTTATGATAGTAAAAGAAGAACGTTAGGTTCAATCGAGTGCTAGCACGATTTCCTTGAACCTAATTGAATCTCATTCAGATCAATTGAACTAGATCAGTTCAATTGATGATCACCAGATTCAAACCCTTGTTTGTGTGACCCAGTTAGGTTCAGTTCTGTATGGTAATGGGATATGTCATGATCTCTATCATAGACATCATCGAAACTCCTTTCGATGGATCAGAACTCTTCTGATTCGAACAGCTAGAATGATCGATCATCTAAATCATTCTAATTGCTCCCAAAATCCACCAGTGACACCTAGCAGTATATGGTGGCAACCCATCAGAGCTGAATGCGAACCTCTTGGTGCAGCTACCTGTGTGATTCAGTTCTTCTATCTTGAGCCCCGATCAGATTAGGGTTAAGGTGAACTCGTCAAACCCTAGTCTCTGTCATATGATGTAATCATTCGATTCAAGTCCAATGTGAAAATCTAAATAGAAACTCTTTCTATTATTTCACTCTACCATGGCCATGGATTTTTTGGACTTGATTCTCATGATCATCATAGGGCTACTCCTCTACCACCGAGGTAGATAGATCCCATCTTGATGCAATCCAGTTCCTACAATGAACATGTCACAGCCAACATACACCTCAGGGTTCCATATGGCTAGGAGACCGAGTAATGGTGTAGTCAAACTATAACACCCTCAAGGTGAACTGCCGATGCATCTCAGGTCAAAGAACCAGACACACTACTGCAGCATCGAGTCAGTCATTGACGAGAAGGTAGACTCCCTAATGACTACTCGAGGTGGTCACGCTCAGTGCCCTCGTTCTCTAACGAGTACCTGTACTCTCGCTCCGGTGTCTCCACACCGTAGACTCAAGACTCATCTACTAAAGAGAAGCGATCGTACACCAACCTTCCGGATCAATCACCATCCTCGTGATGATCCTATGGTCGGGAGCTGTTTATGAGTTAATAATGATTATTCATGTCTTAAATTTTCAACTCTTGAAAATATGAATTATCATTACCATTAACTCAAAGGATGTATCACAGACACTAAATACACATGTGTGATAGGAATAACCCATTTCATTAATTATAGTCAAAATTATAATTTTGCCCCCTAGAAGTGTATTACAAGTGTCAGCCAATTCTGACTTCTAGGGCACATATATCTAACAATATATGGGTACATCATCATTGAATGTGACCAACTCTAAAGTATTCTACTATCAAGAATATCTCTGATGGGATATAAGTATAAGTATCCCTTACACATGAGATCACCTCAGTGACTTGCAAGCAACTCACTATGCTTTATTATCAGACAAACTAAATTTTTAATTCAGCAATGAAAGGCTTCAAAGCATAGTCAAGTACTTGCAGAGTTAGAGTATGATCAAGATGGAATTGACAACTCCAAGAGTTGTATAAGAATGTATCGCTATATTTCAATATAGCAAAACTTTTGCCAGAGTAATCCATTAGATGAATTTGATATTTTGAAATATAATATGAACAATCTAATTAGAGTTGATAGTTGAACTCTGAGGTGTCCTACAAGCATTATGGTTAAGGGAATGAATTATATGGAAACTATATTCGCATGGGTTCTAAGGATGGTGTTCTACACTTTTCGACCTATCCGACCATCGGATGTCATTGCTAGATGGTCACTTTGATTGGTATAAAAATTTATTTCTATGCTATTGACTTAAGTTCAGACCTATGAGGTCACACACATTAGAGTTCACATTTCGATCGGATAGTTGATCAGCGATTTAGAATCATTTTAGGATTAAAAAATCAATACGATTGATGTTTGACCTAGTGCAAGTGTTGTAGGAGGATCAATTAGCAATTTAATTGCTAATTGACTTAATTTGATTAAGCCAGTAGATTGAGATTAAGTCTAATTAAATATGATTTAATTAGATTTGGTTTAGACTTGATTGGATCAAGTCCAATTGGCTTAATGGATAACCAAGTGCAAGGAAGAACTAATCCTAGTCTAATTAGGACTCGGGTCAACCCAATTTTCTAATTTAATTAAAAAATTAAATTATAATTAAATCTAATCTAATCTAATTTAATTAAGTCCTTAAATAGATTAGGACATTATTTAATTGGGTTGGTTTACACTTATTTTTGTTTGGTTAAAAGACCATGTTTGACCAAGTCAAAACAGGAGTCCTAGTATGACTAGGACTCCCTATTCCTTGCACCATCTAATCCTCATGCCCCACCCTTTTCTATTTATATTTTTGCATAAAATTCTCCACACCCAAAGGCTTGTCACGCCCTCCTTTCTCTCTTCTATTTCTCATATGGAAGTTTGTTGGAACACCAAGTTAAAAGGAGAATTAGTTTTGCTTAAGGATTCTTTGAGATAGAATCCTTATTGACCAAATCTTCATCCCATTGTGTGCCGACCCATCATTCTTTATTTCCTCTAATTTCCATGGTAAAATAGGGATTTTTTGTGCACCACTTTTGCTGGTCCATGGCAGAGAAAAAGGTGGGGGTGCCCAAGAGTTGGGTGCCCCAACAACTTCCCATGTTTGGACATTCCTAGTCTAGCTTTTTGACCAATTTTGGACTCTACATATCTCTTTATTTACATGAAATTTTTGGTTGAAATTTTCATGGATTACAAAAATTTGAGAGATCTCTTTGTTGTAGAAAAATTAGAGAAAAATTCATCTAGGTCGTGCAGGTATTAAAAATACAAATCAGGGTGTCTAGAAAAAGAACAAAGAAGAAGAAGAGGGTCTTCTTCTAGGGTTTTTATTTCAGATCTCTTCCTCCCTTTTTGTAAGCTTTTGAGAGGTGTCTCAGCATCACAAATCTTTCTTTCTTTTTTTTATACTTTTTAGTATTCATGTTTCGATGAAGAAAGCATCGGATCGACCGTCGAAGAGAAATCAACATAGTGCTAGCATACTGTGCTGATTTCGTGCATCAAAATCTCTGATCGTGTTCGTGGGCTTGTGTGGATGACTCGTAGAGATCGGATACATGTGCAGCTTATGACTTCATCCTCAAGTCTAGATCAGTAAGTTAGAACATCTAACTTGCTCAGATAATAGATCCTATCTGTTATTTTATAGCTGCATTAGATGTTGTATAGATCTAGGTTGCTATGATCAACCTTTACTTCTTCTTTATATTTTTTAATTTTTAATTTAATATCATACCTTAATCATGTAATAAATCTGAGATCTAAGTATTTATATATTTATTTTAATAAATATTTAATTTGTTTAAGTCTTTCGCTGCCTGATTTTGAAAAAATTTCATGATCTACCCATGAAACCCTTGATCCAATTCCCTCAAAAAGACCATGATGCCGCAACTCCTTAGAAAATCCATTCCCATGCCCTCTTCCTCTCTCTCTCTCTCTCAAATTTTTATCATATAAAAATTATAAAGAATAAGAAGAAAATAAATATTGAAAAAGAAATAGATGAGAAGACATTCTTCTTACCTTTGTCTTCATCATGACATGAACCTTTCATGTCTTAATGAAGAGTTTTTCTCCAAGAAAGTAGGTGCCCATAATCCTCCATGCCTTTCTCTCTATTTCATCTAAAATTACCATCGAATCAATTGAGAAAATGTTGCCCTCTTCTATCATATAGGAGGCGCCAGAAAATTAACCTTTGACTAGGTCAAAAGACCAAGTCAAATAGGAAAATAAGGAATAGTTTGGGAGGTGTCCAAGACGATGCCTACCCATAACTTTTGTGTGTGAGATTCCTCAAACCATTGCCCAAAGAGAGAAGAAAAAAGGGTGACAAAATAATAGGTGGGCGTGGGTTTATTTCCATAGAGAGAGGAGGAGAGTTTTAACAAATTAAAACTCTAATTTAGTTTGACTCATTCAAACTAAGTTCCAAATAAGACCAAGTCAAATTTAATCCCAAATATACTAGGATATGGGGTGTGGAGGAGCCATCTTAGGCATGAGAAGTCATGTAAAAAATTTTTGGAATTAATTAGTGGGCGTGGAGATTATTTGCGCAAGGAAGGAAACAAGGAATCCTAGTCTAACTAAGATTCTCAAGTGTTGACTTGGTCAAACCAATTTTAAACTTAATTAAAATAAAATTAGTGCAAGCCAAATTATGGATGATCTTAGTTCAACTAAAAACCAAATTAAATTAGGTTTAAATTATATTTAAATTTAATTTAAATTTTAACTCAATTAAGAATTAGGTGCACTCAAATCCTAGTCCAACTAGGAATTATTTTTTCCTTGCAATTGGCTTATCCAATAAACCAATTAAACTTAATCTAATTAAGTCTAAACTATTTTTAATTAAATCTATTTCAATTAGTCTTGATCTCAGCTTGATTGTTTAATCAAATTGAGCCAATTAGCAATCCAATTACTAATCGATCCTCCTACAATACTTGTATTAGGTCAAACATCAATCACATTGAATGTTTGACCCTAGAATGATTCTCAACCATCGACTAACCATTTGATTAGGTTACAACCATTTATGTTTGTGACCCTATAGGTTCCAACCTAAGTTGGTAGTATAGAAATCAATTTTTATACTAGTTGAAGCAACAATCTATCAATGGTTCCTAACATCCAGATAGGTCGAATGTATGCAAAGCAGCATTATTAGAACCTTGGCACATGGTTACCATATAATTCATCTATTTGACCAATAATGCTTGAGATGACTTCTAGTATACCATTAGCACTTATACAAGTCATCTCTATTGTATCTTAAAATTTTGCAAATCTCATGACTCCTCATGAGGATTATTCAGGCCTAGGTATTGTTAAATTGAAACACAACGAGTCATTCTCTTCCTAATGCTAATCAGGAGTGGTCAATCCGATCTTGACTCACACACCAACTTCACAAGTACTTGATTATATCCAAAAATTTTTCGAACCTATATTAGAATACAAGCAGACTAGCATCAAAGTACAGTAAATTGCTTACAAGTCATCATTATGATCTTAGATCAGAGGGACACTTATATCCATTAGCCTTAGCTAGCTACTCTTGATAGTAGAGTACTACATTGGTCATATTTAGTGCAGATCTACTTCTATATCTCATTTGAATGCCATACCAATATCTCCACACTACTTGATTATGAGAACAATCAATGCATATGGCATACAGCGATCTACACTCGATAAGTTATCATCCTTGTTAATAACTTATCATTTGATCATGAACAATTTAAGAACCATCTGATAAATCATCCTTTATCAATTGATTATTATTCTAAGAATTTCATCATAATTTAGGAGTTCATTTAAGAAAGATAAAACTTATTGATGCGAAATCTAGTTGCCATCGAAGAAGTGCTGGAGTTGGAGAAGATGAGGTCCCCGTTGGAGATCTGCAAAATAAGTCTAATCAAGTATTAGGGGTGGCGGCTTCGGCAAAATCCTCCTATGGTCAAGTTAGCTTTTTTGGCTAACAGAAATGGAGTGCTCAGTCAAGAAAGTTGCAGAGTTTTCAGGAGGGAGAAGAAAGCCTAGAGAAAACATATCTGGAGGATCCCTCTTATAGACGGAGCCTGTAATAAACTGATTATGACAGACAAAACTATTGAGTAGTAGGTTGCTCGAGGCCACATAGAATTTATTATGGAAGATAGTGTTTATTGTCGTGAGATGTCAGTCCGTTTGAGATTTGATAGTCAAAGTTTGGTGGGATGGACATCGATTGGTGATGACCTTTAAGCTGTATCAATTCTAGAGGAGTTCGGACTCCTCTAAGGTAGTCCATGTGTGGGTCGGTTCATGTCGTGTAGGAGATCGAACTCATGTGAAGACCTTCCTAGATGATTGTGGGGAGTTCAACCGCTGGAGGAGTCTGAAAAGAGTTCGACTGTTGGAGGAGTTCGGGAGAAGTTCGGCCATAGGAGGAGTTTGAAAGAAGTTTGGTCACTAAAGGAGTTCGGGAGGAGTTCGACTGCGGGAGGAGTCCGGGAGGAGTTCGACTGTGAGAGGAGTCCGGAAGGAGTTCGACTGCTGGAGGAGTTTGAAAGGAGTTTGACTGCTGGAGGAGTCCGAGAGGAGTTTGACTGCAGGAGGAATTTGGCTACAGGAGGAGTCCAGAAGGAGTTTAGCCGCTGGAGGATTCCAAAATGAGTTTGGCCGCTGGAGTAGTCCGGGAGGAATTTGACTATTGGAAAGAGAATTCTTGATCGAAGCTCTTCCATGATTAACAGTTACGTTAGGCTAAGATCAGACTAGACATCGGTAGGAGCACGGTTTATCCCAAACAATAGTCCCCATACTTTCGAGTTCAAAATTTGAAGGAAGGAAGAGAAAAAGGCGACGGCTGAAGTCCGATCCCGAATTTCCATGCTTATCAAGATGAGACATTTTGATGTTTACCGTGCTAGCACCGAAACTTTCTAAGCCTAAAATGAGTCCGAAAAGATGGCGCTTTAAATCTCCGACCGAAACTCTTCAATAGTTACGGTGCCATAAAGACTCCGCCCATTGTCGCTTTTCTATCATGATGAGTGGGACATGCGGTGCATGCAGACCGACCGAAGTCAATCTACAATCATAACTACTTCGGATTGTCTCTGGCTATTTAAGGCCTTCTCCTATTATTTGAAAGTCATCCCTGCCCGAGTCTTCTTCTTCCTTCGGCCCCTATTTGCCTTCTTTCCATGGGTCTCATTCTTCTCTCACCTTCCTGAGCTCCGAACATCATTTCAATTGATCCTCATCGCATCCATCATCCTTTCATCCTCCTCGGATAGTTTAGATCAATTTTCTAACCCTTCTCTTAGGTTAATCATGCTTATCATTTCTGGCTCGTTGTCTTTCTGATTTTTTTTTTTGGGGGGGGGGTTTCTTGGGGTTCATCTCGATCCGAATGTCTTCCAAAACCTCCCACTCCATCGGTTCATGGGGCTCGTCTAGACCAACCTTCTTTGATTCTGCACCCTTGGCTGAGGTAGAACCTAGGTACATGTCCTGCTCGTCTTTTGCTCCAGACACCATCCCATCCATCCTTACCCTGGACAATCTTTCCCTAATCCAAATTCAATATAGAATCCCTCCAAAATATGACCTTGAACTCTCCAACTCCAACGACCGGATCAGTTCTCCTCCAATTGATCGATTTTGTTTGTACTTAGAAGCTTTGCGCGCTAGGCTTAGACTCCCGCTACCCCCATTCGTAGTCGCCCTCCTCCGATTTTAAACATCTCCTTCACATCTATCATATCAAACTCCTTTTGGATTCATCTTAGGATTTTCTCTCCTCTCTATTGATTTGATCGAAGTTCCAGTCTGATCATTTTCACTTTTTAGAAATTTCTATACCTTCAAGCGCCATCCTTCCACGAAGGATTGGTGGTACTTTTTCCCTCAGGTCAGCAAGAAGGGGTTATTGAAAGGTGCCCCTTCTTTCATTCATAATTGGAAGAAAAATTACTTTTTTGTACATTGCCCGACCTTGTCATTAGGTCTTTCTTCATGGGGTTACATTTGAGAGTTAGTTTGCCGAGCTCCTAGCTTAGAGGGAGCCAACCTTGATTCCTCTGATAAACATAAGGTGTACCAAGCTCCTCCTCTTCCCGACCTTCTAAAGGAACAGACCTTGTTCAGCCTGGGTCTGAGTCCCCACGATCCTGCTAGTACATCTTTTGATTTTTGAATCCACACGGTTTCATGCACATGTATTGCTACTGACCCCTCTTCTTTTTCTACTATAGAAATAGATGCACAAGCTACCAAGATGCTTACCAAAGGGCTCTTTATCAGGAAGAGAAAGGGGAAGGTGCAAGAAGATGACTCAAAGAGGGTGAAGGTCAGTGTTTCTAGCTTCAAAGTCCCTACCCCCACTATCGCTGCATCCGAGGTCATTGTCGGCATCGAGATTCCCCCAACTATCGAGGTTGACACTGCTAGCATGGGCCCGATGCCTTCCATGCCCTTAGGTCTTTCCAGTGGGGATCGGGTTTCAGAGCTCCTTATCAGAAAAGGGATAGGAGAGGGAAGGAAAAAGAAAGCCATTGTAAAGACGTCCTGCAAGGCTCGATTAGGCGGACTGGATGACAACGATAATGAATGAGGAGAGGATCCCTTTGAGAACCCGGAGATCATCCAGGAGCTTGCCGATAGGTTTGTCATGTCTGAGGTGGTGGACCAGATGGCCAACCTAGACCCATGGTAGCTCATCTGGAGTTCTCTTGGAACTATCCTCAAGATAATTGCTCCGTTGCTTAACTCTTTTTTTTCTCTCCTTCTTTTCTTTTTTTTCTCTCCTTCTTTTCTCTTTTCTTTTTTTTTTTTTAACATCGATCATTTATTGCAGTCAGGTCACCAAATACTCGCTCACATCAAGAGGGTGCATTGTCAGGAGGTAGAGGCACAGAAGGCCCAAGAGGACCTTCGAGCCGAGGTCTGCCATCTTCAAGAGAGGGTCGACGAGGTTGAGAATCTTGCCAAGGAGAAGGTGACGGACATCGAAAGTCTTCAGGATGTGCTCCACGAGGAGGAGTTGGCCTCAGCCAGACTGAACACCAGACTGGCCCTAGAGGAGGAGAGGAGGAAGGAAGCTGAAAATAGGATCGCTGAGCTAGAGATCCAAATGGCGAAGTCGATCTTGGAGGCAATGACCCGGGACGTGAAAGAGTTCAAGACCTCTCTCGAGATGTGGAATATGAACGTCAAGTTTGACCAGAAAGCATTTATCAAGGGTTTTGAAATATGCAAAGGTAGGGTAGCCCGAAGGTACCCCAAGCTCGACCTCAATTTTTTGGAGGAGGAAGACGACGTGGAGGTTGGACCGTCTACTGCTGTAGTCGATCTTTCCTTTGACGAGCTTGCTTCTAGCCCATCTGAACTTGCTGCAGAGGCACCCAAGCCAGTTTGGGAACCTAGGGCAGTCGAGAGCAATCCGACTCCACCCTCCGAGGTTGAGATCCTTGAGTAGTTATACTTTTTTTTATTTTTGTATCTCGTACTCAAAAGTTTTGATTAAATGAAGTAATTTTTTTTTCATACCCTTGAGCACTTTTCGTATCTCGAATGCAATCTCCCACCATCGCTGATCCACTACCTCAGGGGTTCTGATAAAGCCCTTGATAAAGAACTTGACAAAGAAAGTTCATCTTTTGAGGAAGAAGTTGAAGAAGATGGAGGACGACCTTCGAGCCTCACGAAAGAATGCTTCCATGGAGACCAAAGAGGTCACTCACCTTCGAGGCTTGCATATGAAAATAGCAGTGAGCTTCAGTATTCGGAAGGGCAGCTTTGAGAAGGAGGTCATCAAACTCAAAAAAAATACCAGCGATAAGTCCTTGGCACTGACATGAAGATCAGCTCTCTTGAAACTGACCTAAAGGATGTCGGGGAGAAGATCCATCTTCTAGAAGGAAGCTCTCCGCGGTCTATCGAGAAGGCCCGGTATGACTCAGACTGGTCCATAAAGTTTTTTCAGCTTCAAAAGCAGCTGCAAGATACTGAGGATCGGCATAATAGCTTTTGAGTGATCTAGGTGGAGAAGATGTCTAGGCTTAAAGGCAAGCTCAAGGTTGCCAGAGATGAGGCAGCTCATCTTCGGAAGCAATTGCATAATAACCGGAGAGCCAACACGAGTGGTGAGTTGGAGGAGATGGCCTCCTTGAAGAGGACCATTGGCAAGCTTTTAGAGGCGGTTGGGGTAGAGCAAGCCGAGATTCAATGGCTGAAGCTTCAGCTCGTCTATGAACATCGAGCTATCGAGGAGGCGGAGGTCGAGTCTGAAGTTTTAAGGAGACAGTGGTGAGAGCTCGAGGGTAAGTTTTAGCTCGCCAATAGAATATATGTAGATGGTATCTTCTAGAAAAAGAAACTTAAGGAGGAGATCCTTAGGCTAAAGTAGGCCTTGGTGATGGCTGGAGCCGATAGCCTAAAGTTCAAAGAATCCAGTTCGACTTAAAGCTTTGGCCTCTTCCCCCTCTTTTTGCTTTCTTTCAGTGTAATCGGCCTTATCGACCTATGCTTTGCTTGTAATGAACTTATTTTTATAATTGAATAATATATTTTTTGCTATTTTCATTTCGTGTGAATCTGAGGCCTATTTGCGGTCTTACCCACTTTACCTTTTTTTTTTTCTATCATTTTCTTATGAAATGCTTATTGCAGATGCCGAGCTTATTGTGGATGTCGGGCTTGTTGTGGACGTCGAACTAGGACCTCTCTTGCAAATCAGAAAAAGATTCTACCTTTCGCATTTGACGTAGTCAAGTCATCATGGGAAAACACATGTTGGAATTCTCCACCAAACTTCTTCCTTCTCGATGACTTCGATCTATGTGGTTTCGACTTTCGCTCATGTTAGGATGAGGCTTTCCTTCTATTCTTAACATGGCTTACGCGGGTGCATTAGGGACGTCGATAGGATCTCTCCCTCCATCCTATCTTATATCAATGAGGTTGTCGACTTTGCTCATGTTAGGATGAGGTTCTCCTTCTGTTCCTAACATGGCTCGTGGGGTTGCATTTTGGGCTGTTGACAGGGCCTCTCCCTCCATCCAATCATAAGTGGATGAGATTTTCAACTTTGCTCATGTTAAGATGAGGTTCTCTTCTTGTTCCTAATGGACTGTAGGGGCACATTAGGGCCGTTGTAAGGTCCTCTCCCTTCATCTCATCTAAAATGAACGAGGCCTTCAACTTTGCTCATGTTAGGACAAGGTTCTCCTCCTATTCCTAATGGGTTGTAAGGGCACGTTAGGGCCATTGTCAGGATCTCTTCCCTCATCTCATCTAAAATGAATGAGGTCTTCGACTTTGCTCACATTAGGATGAGGTTCTCCTCATATTCATAATGGGCTGTAAGGGCACATTAAGGCTATTGTCAGGGCCTCTCCCCTCATCTCGTCTAAAATGAACGAGGCCTTCGACTTTGCTCACGTTAGGATGAGGTTCTCCTCCTATTCCTAGCGGGCTGTATTTATCATGAGATCAGGTTCGGGGGGTAGTCCTCTTTTATCATTAGTATACAACAAAGATTAGGATGTTGAAGTAGGAGAATTTTATTATAATCAAATCATCGGTAATACATTTGTAGATTTTTTGAATTCAATGGTCGAGGTAGGTCTCCCCCCTCGAGTTCCTTCAAGCAGTATGTCCTAAGTCGGTCGACCTCCGTGACCTCGTAGGGTCCTTCCCAATTTGGGGCAAGCTTTCCCTAGCACTAAGGCAGAGAGATAGCATCTCATCAAAGCACTAAGTCCTCCACTCTGAATATTTTACCTCTGACTCTAGAGTTATAGTATCGAACAACCCTTCACCTATAAGCTGCCATCCAAACTTGGGCTTTCTCTCTTTTCTCTTCTAGTAGGTTTAGGTTGGCTCTGAGGTCCTATAGGTTATGCTGTTCGTTGAAAGCCACTACCCATGCCGATGGAAGTTTAAGTTCGATCGGGACGATTGCCTCTATTTCAAAAGCTAAGGCGAATGGTTTTTCTTCAGTCGACAGCCTTTGGGTAGTGTAGTATGCCCATAAAACATGATAGAGTTCGTCCGCCCAAGCCCCTCTTGCTCTTTCGAGTCTTATCTTGATGCCTTGCAATAGGATCCGATTGGTCACTTTAGCTTCCCCATTTGCCTATGGATGAGCTATCGATGTGAAGTGATGGAAGATGTTTAGATCTTCATAGAACTCAACAAAACTCATCCCAGCGAACTATCACCTGTTATCTATTATGAGAGTTCAGGGTAGACCAAACCGACAGACGATTGATTTTTAGATGAAGTTCCATACCTCGGCCTTAGTAATATTTGCTAGTAGTTTGGCTTCGATCCATTTGGTGAAGTAGTCGATCGCAACCAGAAGAAACATCCATTGTTCGGATGTCATTGAGAAAGGGCCAAGTATATCCATTTTTCACTGCATAAATGGCCAAGGTGTGCTTAGTGGAGTAAGCTCGAAGGCCGGCTATCTTTGTATATTTGCATTTCTCTGACAGCAATCACATTTCTTGAGATACTCCATAAAATCATAGTACAAGGTTGGCCAATAATACCCTTGCCAAAGTAGTCTTTGTGATAGGGATCTGGTTCCTACTGACTTCCATAAATTCTCCCATGCACTTTCCATAATGCAAAGTCAGCCTCTGAAGGTCGAAGACATTTCAACAGTGATAGCGAATACGATCTTTTATACAACTTGCCCTCATACAAAACGTACTGGGAGGCTTAATTCCTGAGTTTTCGAGCTTTTTTCAGATCATGAGGAAGAACTTCCTCCTTGAGATAAGCAACTATCAAATTAATCCAGTGGTGATTCCTCTGAACTTGGGCATTTTAGAGTTTCAAAAAATACTTCTTTGGATAGTTCGATTAGGGCTAAAGTGGCCAATTTAGAGAGAAGATTGGCTCTTGTATTTTCTACCCTCGAAATCTGTTGAATAACAAAACTGCCAAAGGCCGTTGTTAAATCCTTTACCTTCTTAAGATATTTCATCATACTTTCCTCCCATGCTTCATAGTTGCCATTAACTTGGTCGATCACTAATTGAAAATCACTGTAGACTTGAAGCCGATCTACTTTTAACTCTTATTATTTTTAATCCAACGATCAGTGCTTCATATTCGGCCCTATTATTAGTTGCAAAAAATTCAAAGCGTAGTGTGTATTCAGTGACGACTCCCTCGGGGTTGACTAAGACCAATCCCGCACCTCCTTCAGTTGAGTTGGACGAACCATCCATGAATAGGGCCTAAAATCTTTGAAAAGGTCAGCACTCTCTTCAGGAAGGTTCAGTTGCAACCACGGGATGCCGATCTTATCCTATTTAGGCTCGGCTTCATCTGGAATGGTACATTCTATTACAAAATCTATTAATATCTGAGCTTTGATCGATGGATGGGGTCGATAATTAATGTCAAACTCCATGAGTTTGATTGCCTATTTCATGATTCTTTCGAAAGCATCTGTTCGATGAAGGACTGCTTTTATTGGTTGATCCATGAGGACCGTTATGGTGTATCCCTGAAAGTAAGGTCGGAGTCTTCTGACGGTGATTAGAAGAGAGTAAGTCAATTTTTCTAACTTAGAGTATCTGATCTCTACATTCCTCAGAACTCGACTTACATAGTAGACTGGTCGCCGCATCTTTGCTTCCTTCTTGACCAGGACTGCTGCCAAGGCCACCGGAGAGGCTGCTAGGTACAAGAATAATTCTTCTTTTGGTTCAGGCTTAGCTAGTAGTGGGGGTGAGCTGAGGTAATTTTTGAGCTCCTCAAACATCCGTTGGTACTCTGTCGTCCAGTGGAAGTTCTTTGGTTGGTTGAGAACTTAGAAGAAGGGTATGCATCGCTCGATCGATCTCGAGATGAAATGATTTAGGGATCCCACTTTTCCAGTCAGACACTAAACTTTTTTGATCATTTTTGCAGCAGTCATCTTCTAAATAGCTCGACTTATCTCTAGATTTGGTTCGATCTCCTGCCTCAATATCATAAACCCAAGAAACTTCCCCGAGGTCACACCAAAGGTGCACTTGATCGGGTTCAACTTCATTTTATACTTTTTGAGCGCACTGAAGGTCTCTTTGATGTCGACAATATGGTTTATTGAAGCTTGGCTTTTGATGAGCATGTCATCCACATACACCTCCATGTTGTGGTCGATTTGCTCCTTGAAGATCTTGTTGACTAGGCGTTGATACGTTGCCCCTGCATTCTTGAGTCCAAAAGGCATAACCCTATAATAGTAAAGACCACAGTCAGTAACAAAAGTAATTTTCTCCTCATCCTCCGATGCCATCCGTATTTGGTTATAGTCAAAAAAGGCATCCATTAAGGTAAGAAGCTCATGGCTTGAGGTTGCGTCTACCAGTTGATCAATCTTGGATAGAGGGTAGCTATCTTTTGGATAGACTTTGTTCAGCTTTTGAAGTCTATACACATCCTCCACTTGCCATTGGCCTTTTTAACCAGGACCACGTTAGAGACCCAAGTCATATAGCTGATTTCTCGAATAAATTTGGTGTTGAGAAGCTTATCGACTTCTTCTCTATTGCCTTCTGCCTTTCTGGTACATTGCCCTGAACTCTTTCTTTCACAAGTCGATGCTTGGGATCAACGGCCAACCAATGTTCCATAACCTCGACATCAATCCCAGGCATATCGATCGGAACCCAGGCAAAGACGTCGGCATTCGTCCATAAAAGGTGATGAGCTGCTCCCGAACTTCATCCTCTAGATTGGAGCCAATCTGCACCGTATGCTCCACATTTTCATCATTCAGGAGGACGGTCACAAGATCTTCTATGGGCTTCCCATGTTCTTTGGTAAAGTTATCACGGACATCAAGCCCGCTAACTAGGTAGGGGTCAAGTCGAGTGCTATATTGTATGGCGATGGAGTAGCAGTCCGGGCTAATGCTTGATTGCCTCTGATTTCACCTATTCCATTGCTTGTTGGAAATTTTATTTTCAGATAATAGATCGACAATACGGCTCAAAGTGCATTTAGATCAGGTCGGGCGAGGATTGCATTGTAGGTGGAGGGGTTATTTACCACCAAAAAGTCGACCCACACCTTGGCCTGCTTTGGATACTATCTTGCAGTCACGGCTAGAGTTATCACTCCCTCCACTAGCACAGCATCGCTAGTGAAGCCGACCAACAGGGAGCTCATGGGTCCCAGACGATTATCGGGCATGGACATTTTAAAGAAAGCATCATAGTACAAAATGTTAGTAGAACTTTCATTATCTATCAAAATGCGGCATACATCATAATCAGCAACGTTCATAGAGATTACAACCGCATCATTGTGTAGGAACTGGAATCCTTGAGCATCCTCGTTGGTGAAAGCGATGGGCTCTTCAATTCTTCACCTCTTCTTGGGCTCGATCGACCTGTTAGCCTTCTCTCGCTGAAGTCCCCCAGAGATGGTGTTAATGATGCCGATCGGGGGTTGATCTTCTCACTGCTCCCTGTCCTTCGATCGTTTTGATGGTGGGGGTGCTCTCGATCGATCCTCTCATCCTTTCGATCGATGTCATAGGAATCGGCCCAGCCTACCGTGCTTGATTAGCTTCTTAATCTCGTCCTGGAGCTAGATGCACTCTTCTGTATTGTGATCGTGATCACAATGGTAGAGGTAGAACTTGCTAGAATTACATTTGTCGGGATGAGTGTGCATCCTTTCCGATCTTGATAGTTGATCCCTAATCTCCATCAGTACTTGGGTTTTTGGAGCATTGAGAGGGGCATAGTTGTAAAATTTTCTGAAGGGAGAGCTCTGTCGTACCCTTCTATCCGGGCTTCTTCACCTCCAGGCCCGGGTAGGGGTCTGAGCTCGCTTATGCTCCAAAGGAGTCTGGGAGCATGGTCGAGCTTCGCTCAATTTCTCTCCAGTCGCGGGCACATTTGGTTCACCTGCCTACCGCTCTTGGGTGTCTTCATTGTCCCTAGCCTTAAAGGCCTCTTCAGCTTTGGCATAACCTTTAGCTTGGGCCGGTATATCAGCAAAGTTCTTGGGATACTTCTTCTCCAGGAAGAATAGTAAATCATTTTTCTAGAAGCCATCATTAAGTGTGGCCATTACAATAGACTGATCTAGGTTCTGGACCTCCAATGCAGCAGCATTAAATCAGATGATATAAGTCTGGAAAGATTCCCTCTCCTTCTGCTTGATATTCATTAGGAAATCCAAACCTCGATGAAAACGTCAGCTGCTAATGATGTAAGCTGCAAACTGATAGCTCATTTGAATGAAGAAAAAGATAGTATCTGACTTAAGTGCCGAGTATCAGTTCCTAGCGACTCCCTTGAGGGTGGATGGAAAAGCCCAACATAGAATGGCATCTGACATGCTATGGAGCAGTATCATTATCCGAAAGGCCTCCAGATGATCGATCGGATCGGTGGTCCCATCATCACTCTCAAACTATGGGAGCTTTAAGTTCGACAGGATTGGTTCCTGCATAATCTTCTGAGAAAAAGGAGGGTCAGTGCAAATATCGTTACCGTAGGGGAGGGAGCATGACAGAATTCTTTGATTTGTTGATTCATTTTCTAGAGCCTTTGATCTAGGAGATTTTACGATCATTGATCTCTAAGATTTTTTGATGGAATGAGAGAAAAATTCCCTCTGGGGTTGAGTCATGGTCAAAGCAAGGGCTCTCCACCCCTTGCTTTCCCTTTTCGGAGGTCACCGACCGACTAGCCCAAGTTGGCCATCCCCAGACCGGATCATGAGACTCTAGAGAAGCCTGCTCCAGTCAAATTAGTGCCAGAGCCTGTCGTGCATGGCTTGCACCACCTCTATGAGCCTGCGAACCTACTGGACCAGTAGGTTGAACTGCTTTGCATCCACCATGGCTGCAGGTGGAGCTTGAGTTGCTAGAGCCAAAGTGAGAGCAGATAGATTTGGACGGGATCTGGCTGTAGAGGCTGTTGATCATCGGATTGAAGCTTTCTTGGGAGACATTTTTTTTTGAGAAGAACTCTAGAGAGGAAGAAGATAGATCGCTACTAAGTACTCCTTTAAGAATAACAGATCCTTAGGAACAGAGTGGTCCTCCTTCTAATGCCAATCCTAGTGGTGAAAAATCTGGTTGCCATCGAAGAAGTGCTGGAGTCGGAGAAGATAAGGTTTCCATCGATGACCTACAAAATATGTCTCATCCAAAGCCCGGGGTGGCAGCTCCGATAAGACCCTTCGAGAGTCAAGTTAGCTTTTTTGGCCAACAGAAATGGAGTGCTCGGTCAAGAAAATTACAGAGTTTTTGAGAGGGAGAAGAGAGCCTATAGAAAATATATCTAGAGGGTCCCTTTTATAGATAGAGCCTATAACAAACTGATAGTGACAGCCATAACTTTTGGGTAGTGGGCCGCTTGGGGCCACGTGGAGTTTGTTATGGAAGATAGTGTTTGTTGTTGAAAGATGCTAGTCCATTTAAGATTTGATAGTCAAAGTTTGGAGGGATGGGCGTCGGTTGGTGATGACCTTTGAGCTGATCAATTCTAGAGGAGTTTGAACTCCTCTAAGATAGTCTGAATGTGGGTCGGTTCATGCCGTGTACGGGATCGGACTCATGTGGAGACCTTCTTGGATGACTGCATGGAGTTCGACTGCTGGAGGAGTTCGGCCACTGAAGGAGTTTGGGAGGGGTTCAACCGCTGGAGGAGTCCGAAAGAAGTTTGACTGCTGGAGGAGTCCGAGAGGAGTTCAGTCGTTGAGGAGTTCGGAAGGAGTTCAATCGCTGAAGGAGTCCAGAAGGAGTTCGGCCATTAGAGGAGTCTGGAAGGAGTTCGGCTGTAGGAGGAGTCTAGGAGGAGTTCGATCGTTGGAGGAGTTCGAAAGAAGTTTGACTACTGGAGGAATCTGGGAGGAGTTCGACTGCTGGAGGAGTCCAAGAGGAATTCGACTATTAGAGGAGGAATTTTCGATCGAAGCTCTTCCATGATTAACAGTTACATTAGGCTAAGCATCAGACTAGACTTCAGAGAGAGTGGGTTTTATCCCCAATATAACTTTTATGATGAAGCAGCCAAATAATTATTATTATTAGATAATTCATATACTAATTTCAATCATCTATGACTTGGATGATTGGCTTTAGGATACATTTTCCAATAGATAGAAGTAATATCCTAAAGACTCCTTAGGATATCCATTCAATCAAGCTTTAAGGGACCTAGATTCTATCTTGTTTGCCTGCTATCTCTTGACATAAGCTGGACAACCCCAAATCCTGAGATGACTCAGACTTAGCTTCTCACTATACCACATCTCATATGGTACGGTAAGAATGATTTTAGAAGAAACTCTATTTAGTACATAAATTATTGTTAGCAAACTATGTTCCTAAAGAAACTTAAGAAGATCTGTGAAGCTCATCATCAAATAGACCATATCTAATAGGATCCGATTTCCTCATTCTGAAGCCCCATCGAGTTGAGGCATTCTAGATGGAGTCCATTATGAGACTATATCATTCCTTTTGAGATAATCCAAAAATTCTCTACTAAGGTATTCACCACATCGATCTGATTGAAGAATCTTAATGGGTGTTTTGATTTATTTTTTCACTTCATGTATGAATTTCTTGAATAGTTGGGGATAAATCCACTTGTACCAAAGTTTGGCTAAGATTCAGATCAAATCCACAGCACCCACGCATTCAGTTTGGTCGAACTCCTTTTGGATTCTTCCCAGTAATTAGGTTCCTCCAATAGGTGAATTCCTTTTGGACTCCAATAGGCAAACTCCGCTAGCAGCCAAACTCCTCCCGAACTACTCCAACAAGCAAACTCCTTTCGGATTCTTTCCAGTAGTTGGGTTCCTCCATCAGGTGAATTCTTCCTTGGGTCTCTCCTCTAGAAGAGCTACACGTAGATCTCTCCAACAGATCTACTTCTTGATTCTAGAAGAGTCTCCTCTCCTACACAAATCCGATCTCAAACATGGTATGAACCAACCCACACTCGGACTACCTTGGAGGACTTTGAACTCCTCTAGAATTGATATAGCTCAAAGTTCATTACCAACCGACACCTACTCCTCCAAACTTTGACTATCAAATTTCAAGCGGACTAGGCACCTCATGACATCAGACACTATCCTCCATAACAAACTCCATGTGGCCTCGAGCAGCCCACTACCCGATAGTTATAGCTATTACCATCAGTTTGTTACAGGCTTCGTCTATAAAAGGGATCCTCTAGGTACGTTTTCTCCAGGCTCTCTTCTTTCTAAAACTTTGCTGAATTCTTTCTCGAGCACTCCATTTCTATTGGCCAAAAGAGCTGACTTGATCATCGAAGGGTCTTGCCAGAGCCACCCCCCTCGGGCTCTAGATAAGGCTTGTTTTGCAGGTCACCGATGGTGATCTCTTCTTCTCCAGCTCTGACATTTCTCTAGTGATGATCAGATTTTTCACCAACAGGAATGGCACTAGAAGAAGGGCCCTCTGTTTCTGAGGTTCTCTTGTTCTTAAAGGAGTGCTCAGCAACGATCTCTCTTCTTCCTCTCTAGAGTCCTTTCCAAAAAAAATATCTTCCAAGAAAGCTTCAACCCGACGGTCAACAACCTCTACAGCCAGATCCCATCCAAATCTATCTGCTCTCACTCCAGCTCCAGCAAGTCATGCTCCGCCTGTGACTATGGTGGATACAGAGCAGTTCAACATATAGGTCCAGTAGGTTCGCGGTCTCACGAAGGCTATGCAAGCCATGCAGTGGCAGGCTCCAGTGTCAATTCGATCAGAGCAGGCTTCTCTGGAGCCCCATGATCTGGTTAGGGGATGGCCGACTTGTGCTAGCCAGTCGATGACCTCCGAAAAGAGGAAGCAGAGAATCGAGAGTCCCTACTCTGATCATGACTCTATCCCTAGCAGAACTTTGCCTCCGTTTAGCCAAAAAACCTTAGAAATTCATGGTTGAGAGGATCTGAATAGAAAACTACAATATATGAATCGATGGATCGAGGAACTCCACCATGCTCCCCCCTCTCATGGTAGCGATATTTGCACCGATCCATCTTTCTCTCAGTGCATCATGCAGGAACCAATCCCGTCGAACTTCAAGCTTCCTCAATTCGAGAGCTACGACGTAACCTCCGATCTAGTTGATCATCTAGAGGCCTTCCGAACGATGATGCTGCTCCATGGCACACCAGAGACCATTTCTTATCGAGCCTTTTCGTCCACCCTAACCATTAGGAACTAATATCCGGCTCTCAAGCTGAATACCATCTTCTCTTTTGACCAAATGAGTCATCAGTTTATGGCTTATTTTGTTAGTAGCCGATGTCCTAGGCAGGGCTCAAAATTCCTCATCAACATCAAGCAATAGGAGGGAGAAACCATCCAAGCTTTTGTTAATCGATTTGATGCTGCTATGCTAGAGGTCCGAAATCTGGATCAATCTATTATGATGGCCACACTAAAGGACGGCCTTTAGAAGAGCAATCCACTGTTCTCCCTAAAGAAGAATTACCCTAGGGGTTTTGCTGATATGCTAGCTCAGGTTGAAGTATATGCCCAAGCAGAAGAGGCCTTCAAGGCCAAGGACAATGAAGCCACTAGAGAGCGATGAATCAACGAGCCGGGTAGGCCCGTTGAGGAAGAAAAGCCAAGTGAAGCTCGGCGCATTTTCGAACTCCCCCTGAGTGCAGGCGAGCCCAAACTCCTCCCCGGGCTTAGAAGCAGGGAAGCCCTGATAGAAGGGCACGGTGGGGTTTTCCACTCCAAAGGTTCCATAATTATGCCCCCCTCAATGCTTCAAAAATGCAAGTACTGGTGGAGATTAAGGAGCAGCTGTCGAGTCTCGAAAGGATATGCTCCCATCCTGGTAGACGCAACCCAAACAAGTTCTGCCTCTATCACCATGACCACGGTCATGATACTGAAGAATGTATTTAGCTCCAAGTTGAGATCGAGGAGCTCATCAAGCGAGGTAGATTTGGCTGATTCCTATGGCATCGGCCTGAAGGGCAGGAAGATTGATCAAGGGCATTGCAACAATCGAAACCGCAAAGGGAGGAGCAGCAGGTGGATCGACCATCCCTTGGCATCATCAACAACATCTCTGGGGGACTTCAGCGAGGGGAGGCAAGTGGACCAACCGAGCCCAGGATGAGGTGGAGAACTGAAGAGCCCATCGCATTCACCGATGAGGATGCTCAAGGAGTCTAGTTTCCGCATAATGATGCAGTTGTAATCTCTTTAAACATTATCGACTATGATGCGCATCATGTTTTGGTAGATAATGGAAGCTCTGCTTTTGTTTTGTTTTATGATGCTTTCTCAAAAATGTCCATACTCAATAACCACGTGGGATCTATGAACTTTTCATTGGTAGGCTTCACTGGCGATGCCATGACAGTTCAGGGCATAATAACCTTGGCTGTGATTGTAGGACAACGTCCGAAGCTAGTTAAGGCATCGATCGATTTTCTAGTTGTAAAAGCTCCATCTACCTACAATGCTATTCTCAACCGACCTGGTTTGAATGCGCTCCGAGCAGTAGTGTCAACTTATTATCTAAAGGTGAAGTTTCCAATGAGCTACAAAATTAGAGAGATCAGGGGAGGCCGAGCATTGGCAAGACGCTGTTACTCCATTATCCTACAGAAAAACATCCAGCCCGACCTTTACCCCATTGATGGGCTAGATGTCCGTGATGACCTTACCGAGGAGCGGGGTGAGCCTATGGAGGATCTTGTATCTTTGCCCTTAAATGATGGAAGCACGGAGCATACTGTGCAGATTGGCTCTAACTTAGGGGATGAATGTGGATGTCTTCACCTGGGCCCCAGCAAATATGCCAAAAATTGATGCCGAGGTAATGGAACATTGGCTGGTTGTTGATCTTAAGTATCGGCCAGTAAAAGAAAAGATGCGCAACCACACCCCGGAGAGACAGAAAGTAATTGCAGAAGAAGCAGGCAAGCTCCTCAAAGCTGGATTCATCTGGAAAGTTAACTGTCCAAGCTGGATCTCAAACATGATTCTCATTAAAAGGGCAAACGATAAGTATAGGATGTGTATAGACTTCTAAAAGCTGAACAAAGTCTGCCCAAAAGATAGCTATCCTCTACCCAAGATTGATCAATTGGTAAATGCAACCTCGGGCCACGAGCTCCTCACCTTCATAGATGCTTTTTTTAGCTATAACCAAATACGGATGGCATCGAAAGATGAGAAGAAAACTACTTTTGTTACTGATCATGGTCTTTACTATTATAGGGTTATGCCTTCTGGACTCAAAAATACAGGGGCAACATACCAGTACCTGATCAACAAGATCTTCAAAGAGTAGATCGACCACAACATGAAGTTGTATGTGGATGACATGCTCGTCAAAAGCCAATCTTTAATAAACCACATCATCGACCTCGAAAAGACCTTCAGTGCACTCAAGAAGTACAAGGTGAAGCTGAACCCGACCAAGTGCACTTTTGGTGTGACCTCAGAGAAATTTCTAAGATTTATGGTATCAAGACACGAGATTGAAGCAAATTTAGTAAAAATTTGAGCTATTCGGGAGATGACTGCTACAAAAATAATCAAAGAAGTTCAGTGCCTAACTGGAAAGATGGCATCCCTAAATCGCTTCATCTCGAGATCGATCAAGCGATGCATGCCCTTCTTCCAAGTTCTCAAGCAACCAAAGAATTTTTGCTGGACGACGGAGTGCCAACGAGCATTTGAGGAGCTCAAAAACTACCTCAACTCACCCCCATAATTGGCATTACTTGAACCTAGAGAAGAATTATTCTTGTACCTAGCAGTCTCCCTGGTGGCCTTGGCAGCAGTCCTGATCAAGGAGGAAACGAAGATGCGGTGACCAATCTACTATGTAAGCCGGATCCTGAGGGATGTAAAGACCAAATACTCTAAGCTAGAAAAATTGACTTACTCTCTTCTAATTGCTGTCAGAAGACTCCGATCTTACTTTCAGGGACACACCATAATGGTTCTCATGGATCAACCAATAAAAGTAGTCCATCATAGAATGGATGCTTTTGGAAGAATCACAAAATGGGCAATCAAGCTCATAGAGTTTGACATCAATTATTGACCCTAGCCATCGATTAAAGCTCAGATATTGATAGATTTTGTAGTAGAATGTACCATTCCAAATGAAGTCGAGCTTCAACAGAATGAGACCAGCATCCCATGGTTGCAACCGAGCCTTCCCAAAGAGAGTACCAACTTTTTTGAAGGTTTTTCGGCCATGTACATGGATGGTTCATCCAGCACTATTGGGGCAGTCATGGGGTTGGTCTCAACCTCGAGGGAGTCATCGCCGAATATGCACTATGCCTCAAATTCCCTGCAACTAATAATGGGGTCGAATATGAAGCTCTAATCACCGGATTAAAAATAGCAAGAGAGTTAAAAGTAGATTGACTTCAAGTCTATAGCGATTTCTAATTAGTGGTTGGCCATGTTTGTGGTAACTATGAAGCACGAGAGGAAGGTATGATGAAATACCTTAAGAAAGTAAAGAATTTGATTCCAGCCTTCGACAGTTTTGGCATTCAATAGATTCTGAGGGCAGAAAATAGAAGGGCTGACCTCCTTTCTAAATTGGCCACTTTAGCCCCAACGAAATTGCCTAAAAAAGTATTTTTTGAAACTCTAAAATGTCCAAGCTTAGAGGAATCATAGCTTGTTATGCAGATAGAGCACGAACCGAGCTGGATTGACTCGTTAGGTGCCTATCTCAAAGAGGGAGCTTTTCCTCATGATCCAAAAGAAGCTTGGAAACTCAAGAATCAAGCCTTTGGGTACGTTTTTTATGAGGGTAAGTTGTATAAAAGATCATATTCGCTATCGCTTTTGAGATGTCTCCGACCTTCAGAGGCTGACTTCATATTATGGAAAGTGCACAAGCAAATTTATGGAAGTCATGTAGGAGCCAGATCCCTATCATAAGGATTACTTCGGTAAGGGTACTATTGGCCAATCTTGTACCATGACTCCATAGAGTATGTCAAGAAATGTGACCGCTGTTAGAGAAATGCAAACATACAAAGATAGCTGGCCTCTGAGCTTACTCCATTAAGCACACCTTGACTATTTGCATAGTGGAGAATGGATGTACTTGGTCCTTTTTTAGTGGCATCCAGACAATGAAAGTTCCTCCTAGTTGCAATCGACTACTTCACTAAATGGGTCGAAGCTGAACCACTAGCAAAAATTACTGAGGCCAAGGTACAGGACTTCATCTGGAAGTCAATCATTTGGCGATTTGGTCTGCCCTAAACTCTTATAACAGATAATGGGTGATAGTTTGCTGGGATGAGGTTTACTAAGTTCTACGAAGATCTAAACATCTTCCATCACTTCATGTCAGTGGCCCATCCATAGGTAAATAGTGTAGCAGAGCTGACCAACAAAATTTTACTGCAAGACATCAAGGCAAGGCTTGAAAGAGCAAGGAGGACTTGAGCGGACGAACTCTGCCATGTTCTTTAGGCATACCGAACTACTCATAGGCTACCAACTAGGAAAACACCGTTTGCCCTAGCCTTTGGGATGAAGGCAATAATCCTAATTGAGCTTAAACTTTCATCAGCAGGGGTCATGGCCTTCAATGAGTATCATAACTTACAGGACCTCAGGGTCAATCTTAATGTATTGGAAGAAAAGAGAGAAGATGCCCAAGATCGGATGGCAGCCTACAGATGAAGAGTAGTCAGATACTATAACTCTAGAGTAAAAAGCAAAGCATTTAGAGTGGGGGACATTTGCTCCGACGAGCGTTCATTTTAAAGTCTCAGGAGTAAGAAAAGCTCACCATGAATTGGGAAGGTCCGTATGGAGTGGGCGAGGTCATCCAGTCCGAAACTTACCACTTGAAGGAGCTTGGAGGGGCGACACTCCCAAGGCCTTGGAATTCGAAAAACTTAAGAATGTACTACTAGTAACTTTTCTTCAATAAAGTTTTTTCTATTTTAACATCATTACTTCTTGGCACAAAGATTATATAATGACAACTCTGAAACAACCAAAAGTGGCCTGTTAGAAATAAGAGGAGAACCTCATCCTAACGTGAGCAAGATCAAAAGCCTCATTAAACTAAGACGAGATGAGGGGAGAGGCCCTACCAATAGCTCTAATGTGCCTCTACAGTCCATTAGGAATAGGAGGAGAACCTCATCCTAACATGAGCAAGGTCGAAGGCCTCCTTGAACTAAGATGAGATGAGGAAAGAGGCCCTACCAAGGGCCCTAATGTGCCCGTATAGCCCATTAGAAATAGGAGGAGAACCTCATCCTAACATGACCAAGGTCGAAGGCCTCACTAAACTAAGACGAGATAAGGGAAGAGGCCCTACCAACGATCCTAATGTGCCCTATGGCCCATTAGGAATAGGTGGAGAACCTCATCATAACGTGAGCAAGGTCGAAGGCCTCGTTGAACTAAGACGAGATGAAGGAAGAGATCCTACCAACGGCCCTAATGTACCTCTATAGCCCATTAGGAATAGGAGGAGAATCTCATCCTAACGTGAGCAAGGTCGAAGGCATCGTTAAGCCAAGACAAGAACACACCAATGGATCCGACGAACCTCTACTATCATACAAGGGATGGAAGTTCAAGGCCCTACTAATGATTGATGAGTGCATTTCTCTATGACCGCACCAAATGCCAAAGGAAAAATCCTATCCTAATCCATGGAACGAACCCCTGATCGGACATCCACGATAAGCATCTTGTTAGAAATGAAAGAAAAATGAGGCATCCAGAATCGAATCTACAAGAGATGACAACGAAAAAGGTACTATTTTATTATGAAGGTACATTCGTTATAAGTAAAAACTAATAAGATCAATTACAATAGGCACACTACAAGCAAGATAGAGGTCGGCAAAGGCCAACTGTGCAAAAAAGCAAACACATTACAGACAAGAGAAAGATCGATGAAACCGATTACAAAAGAAAAAAAGAGGTGAAGTGATAAGTGGTAAAAATATACTAATAAAAATATTAAATTATAAAATAAATTAATCTATTTCTTTAGGAATTGATACTTTTATTAATCTTATATAGGAAAGAAGGCCACCAATGTGAAGATCTTATTTTTCTTGTTCAGATGAAATAAATTTCAGATAAAACGGACATCAAATGAGCCCGAAATTGAATTTCAAAAAAAAAAAAAAACTCGATTCGATTCAAATCGGTTCAGAAAATCGGCTCAACGATTTGGCCCGGTTCGATCGTAATAGCAGACCGATCCGCCGACGCAACGCTGACGTCAGGATGATGTCAGCATTTTTTGCGGCGCACGGTGGACCATCTGGAGGGCAATTTCAGGAATTTCACATAGGAAAAAAGCGCGCTCCGATTGGCTGAAGAATGCGGCGGTCCATGCAACACCGGGCTCGCGCATGGTCTACAGAGGGATAATTTGGAAATTTTGTCTGATCCAACGGGCGGCCTTTCACTGAAACTTGATCGGACGGCCGAAAAGAAGGCGCTGATGGAACGGCATCCATAGCTCCCGATCGAGATCCAACGGCTGAGATTCATCCCGACGTTAAACTAAAGATCAGAAGGCCTTCTTTCTACACGATCGGATGGCCCAGATTCAATCCAATGGTTGATCCAATGGCTGGCATGAAATTCCGACTTGATCTGGGTTATTTTAAGGGGTTTTTAAGTGGATTTTTGGACCGTTTGATCAACATCTAACGGTCAGAATTACCCAGATCTTAATTTGAGTTGTTTTGGGAGTCTTAAACCTAATTTTTGATGGATTTTGGGGGAAATCAAATCTCTTATCTATAAAAAAACCTATTGTTGTCGTGAAAAAAAAAAGAGAAAGAAGAGAGAGAGAGAGAGAGGGAGAAAAGAAGAAAGAGGAAAGAGAAAGAGAGAAAAAAGGAGAGAGTTAGAGAAATAAAGAAAAACAAAAAGAAAAAGAGAGGAGAGAGGTAGAAAGAGAAGAGTGATTTGTGAGAGAAAAAAAAAAAAATTTTTGATTTTTCTTCGACAATCAAGACATCGATCAAGGAGCCTCTTCTTCTTCACCAAGTTCTCCACATCAAGAGCAAGCAGACAATCAATTTCAGCAATCAAACAGTCTAATTTCTCTATGCTTTTTATTTTATTTGCTATTTTTGAATTTGTTATCATGAACTAAATTTTATTTTACTAAGGCTAAGGTGTAGCCACTCTTTTGATGCAATATTCAGTATGATTTATTTTTAAATTTTATTCATGAGGAGTATATAAATCTGATCTTAATGCTTTTAGATTACTGGCCATCTTCTAATTGATCTGATGAACATAGATGTTACGGACCAAGTACATCTATGTTAATTGCTTCTTGATTATATACCTTGTATTATGAATCAAATTAGAATTCATATGCATGCGGGAATTTTAGTGCGCTTTGGACGCAGCGTATTTTAATTAGAGGGTTTCACAAAACTTAATGCATTAATATTTATTTAAATTACACCTGGACCAAAGGATAATTAATAAATATTAATAGTTTTGCTATGCCTGGACCAAAGGGTAGTGAATAAATTAGGAGACTCCACCGTCACATGAAATAAAATTAATCTAAAAATCTGAATATTGTATTGACTGAGTTGGTGAACCGATTGCCTTAGTAATCCATTGCTCTTGAAGTTTAAAACCCTAATAATTTACACTCTCTCTATTTTCTTAAAAATTTTTAATTATTTTTTTATTTTATTCTTTAATTTCTTATTCTCATAAATCGATCTTCTAAATAAAGCATAGGAAAGAGCTTTTCAGTACTTATTTTTCCAATCCTCTAGGGATGATACTCTACTCATTCACTTTATTACTTGATCGACTGGTGCACTTGCCATAGCTATAAATTAGCACGCATCAAGTTTTTGGCACCGTTGCCGGGGATTGTGTCTAAAATAATATTAAAATTTTGATCCTAGCTTTACTTTAGAAATTTATTTTTAATTTTTATTATTTTTAAAAAAAAATTATTCAGTGCATGACACGTACTGGACATAGTAACTTACTACCTTTAGATCCAGAAATTGAAAGGACCATTAGAAGACTACAACAAGAAAGAAACATGGCAGCTGAAGATCCTAACGACATCAATCTAGGATTGGATATGGCGACTGAAGGACAGCATGAAGCTATTCGACCAGTACATCATCCATTAAATGATTACATCACACCATCTGTAGCCGATGCAGCTTCGAGCATCAGGAGACCGCCTGTACGAGCAAACAACTTCGAAATAAAATCGACGATGATCCAGATGATTCAATCAACTGTCCAATTCAGTGGACACGTGCATGATGATCCGAATGCCCATATTTCTAATTTTCTTGAACTTTGTGATACTTTTAAAATTAATGGGGTGTCGGATGATGCTATTAGATTAAGGTTATTTCCTTTCTCTTTACGGGACAAAGCTAAAAGTTGGCTTCATTCTCTTCCTGCAGGTTCTATCACAACTTGGGATGTCCTAGCCCAAAAATTCTTAGCCAAGTACTTTCCACCTTCCAAGACTGCTAAGATGCGCAACGATATCACTTCTTTTATGCAGATGGACATGGAGACACTATATGAGGCTTGGGAGCATTTCAAGGAAACTGCTGAGGAGATGTCCACATCATCAACTACCCGTATGGCTTCAGGTACAAACTTTCTATAATGGTTTATCTCCTACTAATCGTTCTATGATTGATGCAGCAGCAGGAGGAACCATTAATCAAAAAATGGAGGAAGAAGCCTTTCGATCTGATCGATGAGATGGCATCAAATAGCTATCAATGGCAGACAGAGCGCATGCATGATGCCAAAAAGACTAGCAGCTGTGCAGGGAGTAGATTGCGTGCCAACCTTACTAGCTGAAATTGCAGCCCTTAGAGCCGAAGTCAACAACTTAAAGGGAACAGCTATGCATGTTCAGAGCATTACTTGTGACCTGTGTGGAGGAGGACACGATACGAGCAATTGCCAGACAGGTAATCCTTTTGCTAAAACAACTGATACAGCTAATTATATTGGTAATTTTTTTCAGGCCGCAACAAAACAATCCCTACTCCAACACATACAATCAAGGGTGGAGGCAGCACCCAAATTTCTCATGGAGCAATCAAAATGCAGCACAACAGCCACCCCCGGGATTCCAAGTACCTGAAAAGAAGTCCAACATGGAAGAGCTGATGGTCAAATTTATGCAAAACCAAGAAGCAACTATAAAAAATTTGGAAGCCAAACTTAGGCAGGACCAAACAGCAGCAATTCGAAACTTGGAGATGCAAATAGGTCAAATGGCTAAGATAATCTCCGAGAGACCTCAAGGATCCTTGCCCAAGCAATACGGAGACCAAATCCAAGGGAGCAAGTCAATGCTATCACCCTAAGAAGTGGTACAAAGCTGGAGGAGCCACATCAGAAGAAAGAGACTGAAGAGCCAACTACAAATAAGGAACCATCAACTAAAATTCGTCAGTCACCAAAACAACCAGCAGATGGATGGTCTCCAGGTATACGGATTTGCTGATCCAAATGTGAAGCCCTACGTGCCGCCACTACCATTCCCAGAGAGACAAATACAGCATCCAGATAAGAAATTTTCTAACTTTTTCAAAATTTTAAAGAATTTACATATTAATATTCCTTTTGTAGATGCTATTACTCAAATGCCCAGGTATGCCAAGTTTCTCAAAGAAATCCTTAACAAATAAGAAAAAGCTGAAGGAGCATGAGAGAATAAATTTGAATGAAGAATGCTCAGCAATACTTCAAAATAAATTACCACAGAAGTTAAAAGATCCAGGGAGTTTTACTATCCCCTGCATTATTGGTGATTGTAGTTTTGATAAAGTTTTATGTGATTTAGGAGCAAGCATTAATCTCATGCCTTTTTCTATTTTCAGGAAGCTGGGTCTAGGAGAACCAAAGCCTACCACTATTACTCTTCAATTAGCCGATAGATCCATTAAATATCCAAGAGGTATAGTGGAGGATGTCTTGGTAAAGGTAAACAAGTTTATTTTTCCTGTTGATTTTATTGTTCTTGATATGGAAAGAAGATTATGATGTACCCTTATTTTAGGGAGACCCTTTTTAGCTACTGGAGGAGCTTTAATAGATGTTCAACAAGAAAAATTAATTCTTAGAGTCCAAGATGAACAAGTTACTTTTAATGTTTTCAAAGATACTAAACATCCTGATGATAATCAAACTTATTTTCTAATTGATATTATTGACAATTCATTATATGAGAATTCTGTAGAAAATAGGTTTGAGACTATAAAAGCGAGCAATGTCAAATTGAAAGAGGACTCGATCAAACATGAAAGTATTCCAATTGAAGTGGCACCAGATTGATCCACTTTAGAACTCAAAGAAAGTCAAGCTGAAGACTATAAATCAGAACTACTAGATAGGTTGTTTCTTTTCTTTTTAGTTTTGATCATTTTTTTTTCTTTTATTTTTTAGTAATTTGTTGTTGCTCTTTTACTGCTTCTGGTGTGTATTTTCAATTTTGCAGAAAAATCAATGAGAAGCTCAAGCAAAATTTCAAAGCTCCAAAGAACCAGACTGAACCAAATCAGGTGTATTCCTTCCTATCCTTTATTGCACATCCTTTATTTTTCTTTCTCCTTTAAGACAATGTAGAATAAGTTAAAAAAAAAAAAAAATCATGTGTCAAGAAGAAAATCTTGAGCAAGATAAGACTGGATAAGTGATAAAAGATAGAATTATTTGCTAATGAATGTAATGAGTTAAAGAAGTAGATTAGTTGGTCAACTTTTAGCAGCCTACTTAGGTCATTAAAAGACTATTAGCACTTTCTAATTGCACATGCACACTAACAAGGCAAAGTAGGTATTGATTATAAGGCCAACTGAGGATTCAATTATCACTAAAAATTGATAATTAATATACATTCTAATCAAAGAAACTTGAATTTAAGGAAAGAGCTACCTGCCTAATAAATAAAGTGCAAAAGATAGAGTATATGTGGATTGCCCAAAGCCTAGTAACTGGGTCTCTGCACCTAGGTCAAGTGTGAAAATTCACGTAAAATGGTGAAGGAAAGGCCAGGATGCTCAGCACAAAAAAAAAAAAAAAAAAAAAGGGAAAAGGCAGTGTGAAAGCTACCTTAATTCATGAGTATAAAATTGAGAATGTATAGAAAATTGACCAAAATAGGTGATAAGAGAAGGATACTTTTGTTCTTTTAATTTAATACTGAAATGCTAAAGTTAGTCATCACGAACACAAGTGCTATAGATCTTTGATGTACTCTAAGAAAGTTTTTAATTGTATTGACTGAAAAATTTGCTTCTGAAGCTCAATGCTTAGTTAGCAGTATTTTCTAAACTTTTTGATCTTTAATCCTAGATTTTATCTTTGTGATGGATAATCTTATTGAAACATCGTATTAAATAAAACATTGCTAAGGGACTAGCAATGACTAAGTTGGGGGTGTGATAAGTGGTAAAAATATCTAATAAAAATATTAAATTATAAAATAAATTAATCTATTTCTTTAAAAATTGATACTTTTAATCTTATGTAGGAAAGAAGGCCACCAATATAAAGATCTTATTTTTTTGGTTCAGATGAAATAAATTTCAGGCAAAATGGACTTCAAACGAGCGTGGAATTGAATTTCAAACAAAAAAAAAATCCAATTCGGTTCAAATCAGTTCAAAAAACTGACTCAATGGTTCAGCCTGGTTTGACCGCAACAGCAAACCGACCCACCGATGCAATGCTAATGTCAGCATTTTTTGCGGCTCATGGTGGACCATCTGGAGGGCAATTTAAGAATTTTACAGCAAAAAGCGCGCTTCGATTGGCTGAAGAACACGATGGTCCATGCAACACCAGACTCGTGCATGGTCTATAGTGGGCAATTTGGGAATTTTGTTTGATCCAATGGGTGCCTTTCACTGAAACTCGATCGAACGGTCGAAAAGAAGGCGCTGATGAATGACATCCGCAGCTCCCGATCGAGACCCAATGGCTGAGATTCATCCTAATGTTAAACTAAAGATCAGAAGCCTTCTTTCTATGCGATTGGATGGCCTAGATTCTATCCAACAGTTGATCCAATGGCTAGCATGAAATCTGACTTGATCTTGGTTATTTTAAGGGATTTTTAAGTGATTTTTGGACCGTTTGATCAACATCCAACGATTAGAATTATCTAGATCTTAATTTGAGTTGTTTTGGGAGTCCTAAACCTAATTTTTAATGGATTTTGGGGGGAAATCAATCTCTTGATCTATAAAAATCCTATTGTTGCCATGTAAAAAAAAAAGAGAAAGAAGAAAGAGGGAGAGAGAGAGAGAGGGAGAAAAGAAGAAAGTCAGGAAAGTCAGAGAAAAAAAGAAAAAGAGAAAAAGGGAGAGAGTTAGAGAAATAAAGAAAAACAAAAAGAAAAAGAGTGGAGAGAGGTAGAAAGAGAAGAGTGATTTATGAGAGAAAAAAAAGGTTTTTGATTTCTTTCGATAATCAAGACATCAATCAAGGAGCATCTTCTTTTTCACTAAGTTCTCCATGCCAAGAGCAACAGGCAATCAATTTCAGCAATCAAATAGTCTAGTTTCTCTATGCTTTTTATTTTATTCATTATTTCTGAATTTATTATCATGAACTAAATTTTATTTTACTAAGGCTAAGGTGTAGCCACTCTTTTGACGTAATATTCAGTGTGATTATTTTTAAATTTTATTCATGAGGAGTATATAAATCTGATCTTAATGCTTTTAGATTATTGGCCATCTTCTAATTGATCTGATGAATATAGATGTTACGGACTAAGTACATCTATGTTATTCTTCTTGATTATATACCTTGTATTATGAATCAAATTAGAATTCATATGCATGCAAAAATTTTAGTGCGCTTTGGACGCAGCGTATTTTAATTAGAGAGTTTCACAAAACTTAATGCATTAATATTTATTTAAATTACACCTAGACCAAAGGGTAATTAATAAATATTGATAGTTTTGCTATACCTAGATCAAAGGATAGTGAATAAATTAGGAGACTCCATCGTCACATGAAATAAAATTAATCTAAAAATCTGAATATTGTATGACTGAGTTGATGAACTGATTGCCTTAGTAATCCATTGCTCTTGAGTTTAAAATCCTAATAATTTACACTCTCTATTTTCTTAAAAATTTTTAATTACTTTTTTATTTTGATCTTTAATTTCTTATTCTCATAAATCAATCTTCTAAATAAAGCATAGGAAAGAGCTTTTCAGTACTTATTTTTCAATCCTCTAGGGACGATACTCTACTCATTCAGTTTATTACTTGATCGACTAGTGCACTTGCCATAGCTATAAATTAGCATGCATCATGAAGTCTTAAGGCAATTCAAGCTCTTAGGACTTCAGGCTATCAACTCCAGCCATCACCAATGCTTTCTTTAGTTTAAAAATTTTCTCCTCTAGCTCCTTGTTCTTGTATAGACAGTCGATGTACATCCTATTGGAGTATTCAAATTTGGCCTTGAGCTCTCATCGTTGCTTTTTCAAAACCTCAGATTCAGCTTCAGCATCCTTGACGGCTTGAGCTCTCCACCCAAACAGTCTTCAAGAGTTCGTCGATAGTTCTTCTCAGAAAGACGAGCTCCTCAGGTTTGCCGCTTGATCCAGCCTACTGAACGCTATGAAACTTCTTTCGAAAATAGGTCGGCTCATCCCTGACAGCCTTTAGCTCGCCTTCAAGCCTGGACATCCTTTCTACCCAGGTTGCCTAATAATTATTGTGTCGATCTTCAGCATCCAGTAGCTACTTCTGAAGCTGGGAGAACTTCTTCGACTAGTTTCAGTCATGCCGTACTTCATCGGTGGACCATGGAGAACTCCCTTCCAAGAGATGAATCTTCTCTTCTGCCTTCTTGAGATCAGCTTCTAGAGAGTTGATCTTTGCTGCGAGCACCCAAGACTTGTCGCTCATGCTCTTTCGGAGTTCGGCGAGCTCCTTCTCAAAATGTCCTTTTCGAATGCTGAAGCTTGCCGCGTCCTTCATGTGTAAACTTCAAAGGCGAGTGACTTTCTTAGTCACCTCCGCAGCAATTTTTTGAGAGGCCAGAAGGTCGGCTTCAACTCTCTTCAATCTTCTTCTCAATTGGTGGACCTCCTTCTTCAAACCCTTTATCAAAGGCTTGAATGAAACCCCTTGAGGTAAGAGGTCGACGTCGATCGGAGAAAGGAGGTCGTGGTCTTTATCGATAGAGATGTTCTGAATCACATACAACACAAAGTGTAAAGAAAAAGAATGATTTATTCTCATTACTTGAAATATGTTTGGTACAAAAAAAAAAGAGAGAAAAAAGAGGTTATATAGATGTCAAAAGTTTAGACCTCGGGTGGCTCGCCCACTGGAGAGGTCGGGACATTCTCGACCTTTCTGGGCCCTTGGGCAGGTTCGAATGCTGCTCTTACGGATTCAAGAGCAACCTCAGCATTAGTGCGTGAAGGGTCGGCTCTATCCTCTGGCTCTTCTAGGATGAGATCCAGATTAATATTGAGGAAATTCTCGATGACTCGCCCCATGCAGACCTAGAATCCTTCCAAGAAGGCTTCTTGGGCAAAGTTTTTTTTGATGTCCTCCATATCCTTGGAGGACTTGAAGTTCTACATGGCCCTTTCCATGGTAGCGCTAACCTCCTCTTGCGCCTTCCTTTTTTTCGCCTTTTTTAGGGCTAGCTCGGCCCTGAACTTTGCCATCTCGCCAAGCTCCTCTCTCAATTCATTCTGAAGGCGTTCGACTTTAGATGAATGGGTCTTCGATGCGACCTTTAGAACATAGGCCTCAACCCGGGCCTTCTTGGCTTCTATGTGGGCTTCTTTCCGGGCTCTAGAAGCTTTGGCCCAATTTTGGCTTGTTGCTTCGGAGTGGACAAAAAAGTAGTATCCCAGTTGCAAAACACACAACAAATCAAAATCATAAAAAATCCCTGTTTCAAAGCTTAATGGGCATGATGTCAAAGTTAGAAGGAACCACTTACCCCCAGAAAGGCAGCAAATGATTCATTGAACCTCTCGATGTCGTCCTTCTAGCGCATCCTTTCGATGATGTGGGGAAGGATGCTCCCCTCCATTAGTGCCTGGATGACCTCTCGATCATCCAAGGAACCCTGTTCTTGGCCACGGTCCCCTCCTTCGGAGCTCTTAGCCTTTCGCCCAACCTTCTTGCCGATAGCCCTCTTCTTCTTCTTCTGCATGGCTCCCTCTTGCCGAACAGGAGCAAGAGGGATGGCCTCATCAGATGGGGCCAGGCTCAGCACGGTAGTGGTGGGTTCAAAGGCTGATCCAGACCAAATCAATGTGGCCTAGCTTGATTCTCCAGTCCGAGCCTTCTTCTATGGTTCGCTAGAAGAACCTCCCTTTCTTTTGAGGGTCTGAACCTCATTCATCAAATGGTTTCGTTCCTTGGGGGTCATTTTTGTAATGATAAAGTTAGAAGATCAAATAAATAAATACCATCCAATTGGCTGAATATCACAAACTACCTATCAGGTTAAGAGAACTGAGGCCAAAATTGAACAAGATTTGCTTGTCCAGGAGTCTAGGGATTGATGGAGCATCAAAGGACTTTAGCTTAACGGCCAAGCTTCGATCTTCATTTTGTAGCCTAAGAGCTTGGCGAATCAATTTTCTTATCTTGTCCCATGGAGGTAGCCCTAGTTTTATGGTGAGATGGGAAACGAAGAAGTGCTTCTCCTTCCAACCATGAACGGAGGAAGGGGCACCTTTAAGCAGTCCCTTCCTCCCAAACTGAGGAGACACATACCATCAATCCTTAGCGGTGGGCTGATGTTTAAAGGTAAAAAAATTATGGAACAGAGAAATGGTAGGTCGGATGCCTACCATGGTGCACAGGGAGAGGAATCCTATGATAAATCTAAAGGACTTCGGTGCCATGGTAATAAGAAAAATATTGAGAAACCTAAATAAGTTAGCTACGAAAAAAGGTAAAGATAATCTAAGCCTGGCCGGAAAGTTTTCGATGTATAGATAGATTCAGTCGGGAGGTGGTGAAAAGGCTCAATCGTCAGGTCCAGGGAGTTCAAGCTCATACTCAGAAAGAATTCCAAGCCAAATTCTAGCTAAGAAAATGTCGTCAGGTCAAAGTCTACAAGAAATGGTCGTAGGCACAAAAGAATGGGTTGATCCCAAGGGTTTAGCCTCCTCAGGAGGCAGGTTCATCAAGCTTAAATGTGCTGGACTCCTAGAACAAGTCAACCAAGATTCCTAACTAGACATTTGGATCAAGATAAAATTCAAAAATTATCCAAAAAATCAAATAAAAAGAAAATGAGACATTCAAGCTTCGACAAGAATAAAAAAAATGAGAAAGTAAGAATGCAAAGATAATCTAAAAAGTATTGGAAAGCTGACCTAAATTGGTTGAGAAGAACAAAGAGATGGTGAATAGAGCAAGGATCGAAGGGAAGGTATGTCGAAAACCAAAGGAAGCAGCTTAGGCTCTCACTCAAGATGAAGAGGGAAAGCAGACGGAGGAAAGGAAGGTTTTATAAGTAGGGACTTGGAGGAGAAGGGCAGGCTTAAGTAACCCCTGGAGCCCCAGAGCAGTTATGATTGCAAATTTCCTCCAGTCGATCTTTGATTGACACATTTTCCACTCATCATGGTATAAAGATTCCAACGAACAGACCCTTAATGGTGCTGTACCTCGAGCAGATTTTTGTTGGAGAATTTGAAAAATATCTCTTCGGATCATCGTGTATATACGAAGCTCTGACGCTATCCCAATAAAAGCCAAAACATCCCATACCACCTGAAAGCGAGAAGCCCGACAAGATAGAAAAATCATTCAAACTTTGACAGTCTCCATCTTACTCCCATCCTTCAAATTTCGAACTCGAAAGTAGGGAGGCTAGTGTTGGGGATAAATCCATGTCTACCGAAGTTCGTCTAAGATTCTAGTCAATTCCCCAGCACTTATGCATCCAGTTTAGCCGAACTCCTTCCAGATTATTCCTAGTAATTGGGTTCTTCCATCAGGCAAATTCTTCCTTAAATCTCTCCTCCAAAAGAGTTGCGCTCGGATCTCTCTAGCAGATTTACTTCCTGATTCTAGAAGAGTCTCCTTTCCTACACAAATCCGACCTCGAACATGGCATGAACTAACCCACACTCGGACTATCTTGGAGGAGTTCGAACTCCTCTAGAATTGATATAGCTCAAGTTCATCACCAACCAATGCCTACTCCAAACTTTGACTATCAAATCTCAAGCAAACTAGGCACCTTGCGACAATAGACACTATCCTCCATAACAAACTCCACGTGGCCCCAAGTGGCCAACTATCTGATAGTTACGACTGTCACCATCAATTTATTATAAGCTCCATCTATAAAAAGGACCCTCTAGATATGTTTTCTCCAGGCTCTCTTCTCCTTCCCAAAACTTTGTTTTATTCTTTCTCGAGCACTCTATTTCTGTTGGCCAAAAGAGCTGACTTGATCATCAGAGGATTTTACCGGAGCCACCCCCCCAGGCTCTGGACAAGGCTTGTTTTGCAAGTCACCAACGATGATCTCTTCATCTCTGGTTTTGTCGTTTCTCTGGTGATGATCAGATTTTACACTAACATGAACTTTTCAAAGGCTTCAGACTTGTATTGCATCAAGTACACATACCTATACTGAGAAAAAATCATTGATAAAAGTGATAAAGTAGACAAAACCACCTCTAGTCGGTACATCAAATGGCCACAGACATCTACATATACCAGGGCAAGTAACTCTATGATCCTTTCCCCATGTCCCATAAAAGGCAACTTTGTCATTTTGTCTTGAAGGCACAACTCACAAATTGGATGTGATTCAAAAGTCAACGGACCCATTAGTTTGGATTTTTCTAATTTATTAATCCTATCTTCTAATATTGACCTAGCCTAAGGTGTTGCAAGTATTTTTTGTTTAAATTATCTCTAGGTTGTTTCAATCCTATGGCATTCACATTTTGCTCGGCATAATCAATAGATACATCTAGAAGGAACTGATAGAGTCTATTTATTAAGAAACTACTTTTAATTTTATTTCTTTCATAAAGAATAATATAGTGGTCCTTATTGAAACTAATTATATAGCCTTTCTATGCTAGATAGGAGATAGAAATCAGATTCCTGCTCATAGCAGGTACATAGAAATAGTCTCTCAATACTAAGACACTCCCAAATGGTAATTGCAAAGGATATATTCCCTTAGCCATAGTAGCAACTCTTGCTTTATTTTCAACATGCAGGATCATCTCTCCATCCCTCAGCCTTCTGCTATCCTCAAGGTCTTACAAAGAAGTGCACAAATGAACACTAGATTCAAAGTCAAGCATCCAACTAGATGTAGAAGAAACTATTAGGTTCATCTCAACAACAAGCATACTTGCAGAAGGTACACCTTCCCTCTTGTTCATCAGATTGGCAAGGTAAGCAGAGCAGTTCCACTTCCAATGGCCATCGGAGTTGTGGTGGAAATACTTTCTTTTCTCCATGGTCTTCTTCTTCAGCTCACCCTTTTTCTACTTCTTCTTTCCTAACATCTTTTGCTTCTTTGTAGACCTCTTCTTCTTCTAGAGGACTTTTTCTTGAAAGAAGTCTGCTCCATAGCAATAATAGAGTCCCTTGAACTCTTCAAGATTCCTTTAGTAGTCACTAGCATGTTCATGAACTTAGCCAAGGTACACTAGATCTTATTATACGGAAGATTACTATAAACTATCCATATGAATTAGTCAAGGATTGTAGGATCAAATCAATCTACAAGTCCTTGTCTATTGACATACTAAGCTTTTTAAGCTCCTTTAAGTCCTTGTTCATTAACAAGCAATGATCATGAACTGACAGCCCATCATGCATCTGCATCTTAAAGAGTCTCTTCGATACTTCGTAGTATGCTGCATGACTCTGTTCATCATACAACTCTTATAAGTGAGCTAACATTTGGCTAGCAGTCTTTATTTTTTCATATTGGTGCTGCAACTCATTTGACATCGAGGCCAACACATAGCACTTGACCTTATTGTCATCATCTAACCACTTCTCAAGAGATGTCGAATGAGCTGGGAGAGGGGGAAGGTCCTAGACCAGGACATAGGTCAGCTTATCAAAACTCAAAATGATTTTCAAGTTCTAGAGCCAATCCTTGAAATTGGGTCTAGTCAATCGGTTGGTCTCTAAATTCTAGCTAGGGGGTTGGATGTAGACATTTTCTTGTAGAAAGTTAATGTTTCTACTTAGACATGTAATTGACTTAATCAATTTATTTAGAGATTTTATTTTAAAATAAATTTTGGGCTTTCATTATTTTTCTGGATCCCTACACTCCCTTGGAAGAGATGCCAAAATCTCTACGATCAAAGATTTTTAGTGGATAGTGTGGTCTCACTAATTGGCTCACCACCTCATCTAATAGTTATTGGTGATGAGTCAGCCGATAAGTGGACAACTCTTATCCAATATTTTTCTAAACATGTTGCATCCTACTCGATCTCTAATTCATGAAGCGCACCATGCCTGGAATATTTCTCCACTCTTTACTTAAGTCAGACCCACTATTTGCATGAACTGAATTCGTGATTGGGACCCTCACTATATTTGGAATATTGAGCCCAATGCATCCTCCAATCTATAGCATCCCATGCCTAATAGGTGTGGTTGCATCTTTTCGATGTAATTGAACCACTATATCCAGTCGAGAATAATCAACCCTGAAAAGGGCTCGTATAACTACAGTAGTAGAAGATTAATTGACTTTATATTTTCTTAGAAAGATTTTAATTCAAGTCTCTTTAATTTTAATTAGTTATAATGGTTATGATTAACCTTATGGCATGGGTTAGCTTGAATCGTTAGCAAGCTCAATACAAAACTCGATCGACCCAATTGACTAGGTAAGTGAGATCAATGGAAGGAATATGTCATTAACTCACCATAGATGCATCTGGATCGAGTAGCTCCCAATTAAAAACTACCAATCATATCTGCCATATTTACCTTAGACATCAATTTGTCAAATCAAAACTGATCGGGTTCGCCTATAATCCAGGCTCGAATCGCAAAGCCAGATTAGGTCTTGAAATGATCAACCACAAGTGGTTGTGAATCAATCTTGACCAAACTTACAACTATTGGGCTGGTCAATTTTAGCATTTTTGATCCCATCTAACCAACTCTTGATTTGGTTTGATCAATCGCTCAAGCTAGACCTAATCAAGCTACCCATACCCTAAACCCATTTTTTATGAAGGTGTCTTAGATTTGAAAATTCTCAATTTTTAGATCTAATTAGTTTCATAACTTAATTCTTAATTAAGTATAATATGGTTCGAAAAAATAAAGCATGAAACCAAATCCTAGGATTTTTAGATCCAAGGTTTAGTAGAAAAGTAAGTTCTGATTTTTTCAATTGATGACAAATATGTAGCACCCCTACATGCTATAAGAGCACCCCATCGAATGAGAAGTGAGGGTCTTTAAACTCTTTTTACTTTTATGACTGGATGGCCAAGTGGAATCCTGCAATCAAAAAATAGCTTTTTACTAGAACTAGAACTAGAACTAGATCTACAACATATATCACATATATGAATTAAGATCTATTCTAAGCTTGCTTTTTCATACATCTCATATATAAATTTTATATCACATCTTATGCAATAAACATCTGAAAAATATTTGATTACATCAGAAAATAAATTTCCGATCTAAACTATCTAGATCTAGAACCTAGAACTACAGCTCTGATACCAGTTGAAGGAACTGCTGGATCAGCGCGGTCAGATCAAGTTTTTCTTTTATTGATCTGATCAGATGTAAGAGTTCTTAGACCTAATAATTAAAATTTAAAATTTAAAACTAAAATTTGGATATCAAATACCATCTGATTTGAGTGAACCATTTACTTAAAGCGATGATCTAAATGCTGTTCGAGATCCGACTTCAACCGCGCGTACACGTGCCTGACCTCCACTAGCATCCACTCGGGTCAGATCTGAAGGTCTTCTCCTTCTAGATCTAATCTCAAAAAATCAAAACCTGGATCTCCTTGATGTGCCTTTGATTTGATCTTCGGCAACAATCCGATTGACAAACAGTCAAACACTTCTTGATACAATCTTGTACTAACAGCACTTTGATGCTCGAAATGCAGATCGGTCGAACACTTAGGGGTGGAAAAGAGGAAAAAGAGGAGGGAGAGGTGGTATGAAGGAAAGGAGTAGGATCTAGGTGTGGGATTTTGAATGGCCAAACTCTTTGGCCTGAGTCCCTATTTATCGACAAAATAGGGTACCAAAGAGTCGTAGGGCTTTAAGTAATTGATTGGATCAATTTGCTTAAAGCAGAAGGACTCTCCTTAAGCCTCCATGCCCCCTATCAGATTTCTCATCTCATTTTGTAAGGAGCAGGATCTGGGCATGGGATTTGGAATGGCCAAACTCTTTGGCCTGAGTCCCTATTTATCGATAAAATAGGGTACTAAAGAGTCCTAAGGCTTTAAGCAATTGACTAGATCAATTTGCTTAAAGTAGAAGGACTCTCCCTAAGCCTCCATGCCCCCTATCACATTTCTCATCTCATTTTCTCACACAAAATGAGAAGAAATGGGGTGCCATGGGTTCTTCTCCTGAGTTTGAACTATTTCAAACTTGTTTTGACCCATTCAAATTAATTTGAATGGGCAACCTCCCAATTTCCTTAAACTTACACACAAGGGCTACATGCTAGGATGGAGCATGTGTTAGAAAATATGTCTTAAAATCAATCATCTAAGTTATAGATGATTGAAATTAGTATATGAATTATCAAATAAAAATAATTATTTGGCTTATTAATTATAAAAGTTCTATCTTTCTTATATGAACTTCTAAGTTAAGATGAAGTCTTCAGAACTTCACTTAATCGATAAAGAAGGATTTATCGAATAGTTCTTAAATTATTCATTATTAAATGATAAGTTATTAACTAGGATGATAATTTATTGAGTATAGATTATTGTATGTCATATGCATTGATTATCCTTGTAACCAAGTGATTTGGAGATACTGGTATGGCATGCAAGTAGGATGTAGGAGTACATCTCACTGACTGTGATCAATGTTGCCCTCTACTGTCAAGAGTAGCTAGCTAAGGATTATGGATATAAGTATCCCTCCGACTTAAGATCACCATGGTGACTTATAAGCAACTCACTATACTTCGGTGCCAAATTATCTATATTTTTAATATTGAATCTAAAGATTTTTGGGTATAGTCAAGTACTTGTAGAGTCGGTGTATAAGTCAAGATATGATTGACCACTTCTGATTAACTTCAAGAAGCGAATGTCTTATTGTATTTCAATTTAGCGAAATCTAGACCTCGATAATCCTCGTAAGAAGTCATAGGATTTACAAACTTTGAAACACAATATGGTGACTTGTATGCGTGTTGACAGCTAACTCAAAATTATTAGATGTATGCCCTATAAGCAAGATTGGCTGACACTTGTAATACACATTCTTGGAGCATTTCTATAATTTTGACTTAAAATTAATAAAAGAATTATTTTTTTCTATCACATTGTATATAAGATTTCTATGATACATCCTTTGAGTTAATGAAAATGATAATATAAATTTTTAAAAGTTAAAAATTTAAAATATGTATTATCATAATTAATTCATAAACTGCTTTCGACTGTAGGATTATCATTAGGATGATGATCAATCTGAAAGGTTGGTGTACGATCGCTTTCCTAAGATAGATATTTTTTAAGTCTATGGAGTGGAGACACTAGGATAAGAGTACAGATATTCATTGGTAACAAGGTTATTAAGCATGACCATCTCGAATAGTCATAAGAAAGTCTACCTACTCATTGATGACTAGCTCGATACTGCAGTCGTGTAACTGGTTCTTTGACCTAAGGTGCATCAATACTTCACCTTGAGTATGTTATGGTTTGACTACACTATAACCCAGTCTCCTAGCCATTCGGAACCCTAAGGTGTATGTTGGCTACAGCATGTTTATTATAGAAACTGGATCTTATAAAGACGAGATTTATCAACCTCGGTAGAGGAGTAGTCCTATGATATGATCATGAGATCGAGTCTTTAAGCCCATAGCCATGGTAGTGTGAAATAATAGAAATAAGTTTTCTATTAGAATTTTACATCAAACTCAAATTGAATGATTCATTCATATGATGGGTGTTGGGTTTGACAAGTTTACCTTAACCCTAATCCTGTCGGAGCTCGTGATAGAAGAACCCGATCACATAGGTAGCTGCATTGAGAAGTTCGTATTCAGTTCTGATGGATTGCCACCATATACTACTAGGTGTCACTAGTAGATTTTGGTATCAAATAGAATTGTCTTGATGATCAATGATTCTAATTGGATGGATCAAAAAAGTTCTGATCCATCGAAAGATGTTTCAAAGATGTCAATAATGGAGATCACGACATGTCCTATTACCATATAGAACTAAACCTAATTAGATCATACAAATAAGGGCTTGGATCTAGATGTCAACAATTGGACTAACTCAATTTGATTAATTTAGATTATATCCAATTAGGTTCAAGAAAATCATGCTAGCACATAATTAAGCCAAATATTCTCCTTCTACAGTCTTTTCGGTTCGCATCGACCAAGCCAAATTAGATTTGGCTCATCCAAGAGCATTATATGGGTTTGTCCTAGTCTAACTAAAGCTTGTCCTAATTAGAATAGGCTTGTCCTATTCAAGACAAGGCTTGTCCTGATGAGATCAGGGCTTACCTTAAAATCTTGAGATGAAATTTGGATAAGGTTTTTCTGAAAACATTGTATGATTTTATCTTGATCTGACTGGACCTAGTTATGGCTTGATCAAGACTTGTCCTAACTTAATTAAGACTTATCCTAATTCTATTAGATAGGACTTGATTAGGGCTTGTCTTAAAATAAGCAAAGGGAATAGGACAAGGGTCAAACATTGACCCATTTGCAAGAAAGATAGGATAGGGGGCTTGCACCTGCTAGAGAATTTGTAGGGACACATGCCCCAAGCTAATCCATGAATAGGGGAGAGAGTGCACATCTCCTAGGTGTGTGCCCCATAAGGATATGGTGGAGACACCCATTAAAATGATATTTGACTGGGTTAAAGGTTCTTGATGAGATCAAATACCCTGGAGACAAGAGGCTTGTGCCAATCAAGTTTTATCCTCCTATTGTCCACACTATATTTTAGGATTTTTTGTGCAATAAATATATGAATAAATTGGTGTAGGGCATGGAGATCATGGGAGAGTCCTTCTGCATGTTGGCTTTGACCTGTTCAAAGTCACATGCGAAGGTACTCTTGAGTTGGTCTATAAATTAGGCCTTGGGCAAGCTATTTCGGATAACAATTTTTCTATAGCGAAGCCCTGCCTCTCCCACCATCTCCATGCTCCATATTTTGATTCTCTTTATTTTCTCCACACCCAAGGAGTTGGGTAAAATTTAGAGATCAAAGGTTGGTCCCTGATCCTGCAATGCTGCGTGACTAGTTTCCGGATCAAGAGATGAAGGTGCTGCCGTCGAAGATCAGTTCGAAGGCTCTACAAAATGACTTTAGATCTGATATTTGGAGATCAGATCTAGAATGAGGGGGTGTACAGATCTAACCCTAGTGGACTCCTGTAGAGGCCAGGTGCATGCATGGCTAGCTTTAGGACCTCAGATTACATCAGATCAATAGTAGGGTAAATTGTTTACCCAAGCAAGATAACAATAGATGTTACAAATTTTAGTTTAATTTTAGATTTTGATTTTAGATCATACCAATCAAATATAAGAACTCTCTAATCAGATCTCATAGGAAAATTTTTAAAATTCTATCTTAGATCTGATCAGATCAGATCAATCCAGCGGTTGGAAAACTGATTTTTTATTCAACAGGTATCAGAGCTGCATTTGCATTTCTTTTGATCAAATTTTGATCTAATTTTTAATTTATTTATGATCTGATATGCATGATTTTAGAGATTACATGATATGTAATCAGATCTGAAATCAATACATTAAATTTAAAAATTCATACAAGCAATATATGACATGCATGTCTAGACTAATCTTATTATTCTGTGAAATAATTATCTAGAATAAATTTTCCTTTTGATATAATCAATTAGAATTTTATTTTTAGACATTATATCAGGTATAATCAGATTTGAAATATGCATATATGATTTAAACTTTGATACATGAGATGTCTATAAGACATGTATTAGTTAGATCTTTAATTATATATGTGATATATGTTTTAGATCTGACAATTTTTATCGTATAAATAAAATTTTTGATTAAGGTATTTCCCTTAGCCATCCAATCATAAGAGTGAGAAGGGTTTAACGATCCTCTCTTTTCATTCAATGGGGTGCTCTTATGGCATGTAGGGGTGCTACGCATCCATCCTTAATCAGAAATTAAAATTTACTTTTCTACAAAATCCTAAATTCTGAAATCCTAGAATTTTTATGCATGTTTTTTTTATGAACCTTGGACTTAATTAAGAATTATATCTATAAAATCCATTAGATCTAAAAATTATAAATTTTCAAATCTAAGATATTTTTAAAAAATTTGATTTTGGGTGTGGGTAGCTCAATTTGGTCAAGCGGTTGATCAAACTGAATCAAGAGTTGATTAGGTGGGATCGAAAGAGCTTAGTTTTGACCAGCCCATTAGACGTACGTCTTGGTCATGGTAGACTCATAGTCATATGTGGTTGATCAAGTTAAGACATAATTCTGCTCCACGGTTTGAGCTTTGGATTGTAAACTAACCTAATCAATTTTAGTTAGATAATTTGGTGTCTCAAGTAAGTTTGGCAGATATGATTGACTAATTTTTAATGGGGTGCTACATGATTTGAATACATTCATGTTGAGTTAATGGCACATCCTTTCCACCGATCTCACATAATTGGCCATTTGGATCGATCAAGTTCTGGTTTGAGGTGGCTAACGACTTGAGCTAACCCATGCCACTAGGTTAGTCATAATTGTTATAACTAAGTCAAGTCTAGTCTAAGAGACCTAAATCAAATCTTCTTAAAAAAATATTAAGTCATAGATCTTCCACCATTGTAGATGTGCGGGCCCTTCCTTGGGTTGATTGTTCCCAGTTGGATATAGTGGTTCAGTTACACCAGGAAGATGCAACCACTTCTATTAGGTATTGGATGTTATGAATTAGAGGATAGGTTGGGCTTAATATTCTAGATATGGTGAGAGATCCAATCAAGAATTTAATTCATGCAAATAATAGGATTGATTTAACTAAGAAGTGGAGCAATATTCCGAGCATGATGAACTTCATGAATTAGAGACCAAGTTTGGGTACACCATATTTAGAGAAACATTGGACAAGAGTTGTCCACTCATCAATTGACCTATCATCAGTAACTGTTAGGTGAGGTTGTGAGTTAGTCAGTGGGACCACACCACCCACTAGAAATTTATGATCGTGGAGATTTTCACATCTCTGCCAAAGGTATGTAGGGATCCAAGAAAATTATGGAAGCCTAATTTATTTAAAAATAAAACTTCTAAATAAATTGATCAAGTCTAATTACAAAGTTAAACTTGAAACTTTGACTCTCTACAAGAAAATATCTACATCAAACCCACTAGCCTAAATCCTAGACACCCACAGACCGACTGGATCAAATTACAAGAATTGACTAAGAAACTTGAAAATTATTTTGGATTGAAAAAAGCTGACCTATATATTGGACCAGGATCCCCCAACATTACCAGCCTATTCGACTGCTGATCAGAGAGCATCTCATGAGAAGTGGTCAGATGGTGATATATATTGGGCTCGAAGCCTAATGAGCTACAATACCAACATGAAGATATTAGGACTGCTCGCCAAATGTTGGCTCACCTACAAGAGTTATTTCATGAATAGAGTCATGCAGCCTGCTATCAATTCTCAAGGAGACTTTTCAAGGCACAAATGCATGATGGGCAGTTGGTCAAAGATCATTGCTTGATAATAATCAACGATCTAAAAGAGCTTGAGAAGCTCGATGTCGTGTTAGATAAGGATCTATAGATTGATGTGATTTTGCAGTCCTTGACTAATGCATATGAATAGTTTATCATGAATTTTCATATGTATAAACTACAGTGCACCTTGGCTGAATTAATGAATATGTTGATTACTATTGAGCAAATTGTGAAAGGTTCTAAGGGCTTAGTACTTGCTGTGGAGCAGACTTTCTCCAAAAGAATATCTTCTGGAAAGAAGAAGAAGTCTACAAAGAAGCAGAAGGTAGAAGGTGGGAAGAAGATGAGAGAAAAACTAAAGAAGAAGGCTACGGATAAAAAAAAATATTTTCATTGCAATATCGATGGTCATTAGAAGCGGAACTGCCCTTCATACCTAGCCAGCCTGAAGAATAAGGAGGCAAATCCTTCTGGAGGTATGCACGTCATTGAGACTAAACTTATGGATTATTCTGCATCCACTTAGGTGGTTGACTCTAGTTCTAGTGCTCACTTATGCACTTCTATGCAGGGTCTTGAGGATAATAGGAGGCTGAGGGATGGTGAGATAATCCAGCGCATCAAAAATGAAGCAAGAGTTACTGCTATGATTGTGAGAACCTATCCTCTACAATTATTGTTGGGATTAGTTTTAGTTCTTTGAGACTATTCCTTTGTGCCTGTTGCAAGCAAAAATTTAACTTTTATTTCATGTTTAGCATAAGAAAATTATGTAATTAGCTTTTTTAAGGACCACTGTACTATTCTTTATGAAAGAAATAAAATTGCAGGTAGTTTCCTAATTAACGGTCTCTACCAATTACATATTGATATTTTTATTTTTAATGTCAAGCAAAATGTTAATGCCTTAGGATGTAAGCATCCTAGGGATAGTCCAAAACGAAAGATATCTATGACATCTAGGACTAGGTCATATAGTTGAAGATAGAATTAACAAATTGGAGAAATCCAAACTAATGGATCTATTGACTTTCGAGTCATATCCAATTTATCAATCATGCCTTTATGAAAAAATGACCAAGCTTCCTTTCGTAGGATATTAGGAAAGGACCATAGATGTACTTGTCCTAGTACATATAGATGTGTAAGGCCCATTTGATGTATCGGCTAATGGCAACTTTTTCTACTTCATCACCTTTACTAATGATATGTCTTGGTATGGGTATGTATACCTGATGCGACACAAGTCTGAAGCTTTTAGAAAGTTCAAGAAATTTGGACTTGAAGTAGAAAAGTAAATTAAAAAGTTCATTAAGATTCTTCGATCAAATTGAGGAGGTAAATACCTTAGTCAAAAATTTCTGGACTATCTTAAGGACAATGGCATAGTCTTATAATGGACTCCATCTAGAATGTCTCAACTCAATGAGATTTTAGAATGGAGAAATCAAATCCTATTAGATATGATCTAATCCATGATGAGCTTCATAAACATCTTTGAGATTCTTTAGGAACATAGTTTAATGACAGTTATATACCTACTGAATAGGGTTTTCTCTAAAATCATTTCTATCACACCATATGAGATATGGCATGGTAAGAAGCCAAGTTTGAGTCATCTCAGAATTTAGAATTATTTTTCTTTTGTCAAATGATAGTAAGCGGATAAGTTAGAGTCTAGATTTCTTAGAGCTTGGTTTATTGGATACCGTAAAGAGTTGTTAGGATATTACTTCTATCTTTTGAAAGACCATAATGTGATTGTGAGTTGACACCCATTTTTCTTGAAAAATAATTTATTCAAGATGGTGGCATCGGAAGATAGATTAGACTTGAGGAGAAAGTTTTCGAAGAGCAATGAGCCAAGGAACCTGAGAAACTCAATCAGTGTGAGCTGATCCAAACACTACCTCCTCCACCTTATAGGTCAAGTAGGATTTTTCGTCCTCTTGAAAGATACTTAGATACTATTTTAAAGGATATAGAGAAAATATTTCTTATAAAAAATGGGGTTCATGATGATGATCCCAAAATCTATGATAAGGTGATATCAGATATCAACTCTGAGAAATGGCTAGAGGCAATGAAGTCAGAAATTGACTCAATATACTTAAACCTAGTCTGGACCTTGGTAGATCCATCTAAAAGTATAGTATTTATTGAGCGTAAATGCATCTTCAAGAAAAAGATAGGTATAGATGAAAATGTAGAGACATTCGAGGCAAGATTAGTGGTAAAAGGATATAGTCAGCGTGAAGGCACTAACTATTAGGATACCTTTTTGCCATAGCTATGGTTAAATCCATCTACACATTGCTTACTATTGCAGCCTATTTTGATTACAAAATATGGTAGATGAATTTGAAAATGGTATTCCTAAATGGATATCTTGAGAAAGATATCTATATGGAATAGCCACTTGGTTTCATATCCAGTGATGGTGATCACAAGGTCTGCAGGCTGCAAAGATCCAAATATAGACTAAAAAAGTATGTCGAAGTTGGAATGCTCATTTTAATGATCTGATCAAATTATTTGGTTTCACAAAAAAAATGAGAAGGAGCCCTGTATATTCAAAAAGGTCAGTGGGAGTGCTATTGTCTCCCTCATTTTATACGTGGATGACATTCTCCTAATTGGGAATGATATTTTCATGTTGATATTGATCAAAATATGATTATCAAAAGAGTTCTGTATGAAAGACCTAGAAGAAGCATCCTTCATATTAGGAATTAAGATCTATAAGGATAGATCGAAGGAGATGCTGGGTCTCTCACATAAGATGTACATGGAGAAGGTGCTGAAAAGGTTCAGAATCAAAAACTCCAAGATGGGACTAGTGCTCTTAAAACATGGCATTCATCTCTCTAAGAAGATATGTTCCAACACACCTAAGGAGATTGATCGCATGAGCAAGATCTCTTATGCTTTGGCAATAGGGAGCCTCATGTACGCCATGCTATATACACAACCTAATATCGCGCATGCTGTGAGTATCATGAGTAGGTATTAGTTGAATGCAGATGAAGAGCACTAGACTTTTGTGAAGTGTATCCTTAAGTATTTGAAAAGGATTAGGGATATATTTCTTATCTTTGGTAATAGAGAACTCTAGGTCTAGGGGTATACAGACTCAGATTTTATGTCTGATATAGGTGATCAAAAGTTGACATCTGAAAGTCAATTTATGTATAACGGTGGTGCTGTAAGTTGGAAGAGTTCCAAGCAGACCATGATAGCAGACTTCATCATGGAAGCAGAATATATCACTGCATTAGAAGCTACGAAGGAGGTATTTTGATACAAAAAATTTGCCACAAAGCTCAGAGTGATGCCATCGGATGCCATCTCTCTATACTACAACAACAATGGTGCCATAGCTCTAGCTAAGGAGTCGAGGTCTTATTAGAATTCCAAGCACATCGAGCAGCAGTATCACCTCATCCATGATTATCTCCAGATAAAATTTATCGAGGTCAAGAGAGTCGACATAGCAAAAAATATGGCTGACCCACTGACAAAGCCATTGAGCCAGTAGATAATCATAGCATATCTTGAGAAGATGGGACTTAGATTTGTAGCTAATTGGCTTTAGGTCAAGTAGAAGTTTGTTAGATGTCTGTCCTAGAAGCCAAATTAGCTGATACTTGTAATACACATTCTAGGAGCATTTCTATAATTTTGACTTAAAATTAATAAAAAGGCTATTTTCTTCTATCATATTGTGTATAAAATGTCTGTGATACATTCTTTGAGTTAATAAAAATGATAATGCATATTTTCTAGAGTTGAAAATTTAAGACATATATTATTATAATTAATTCGTAAACTGCTCTCAATCATAGGATTATCACAATGATGGTAATCGATCGAGAAGGTTGGTGTATGATCGCTTACCTAGGGTAGATGTGTCTTGAGTCTATGGTATGAACATACTAGAGCAAGAGTATAGGTACTCGTTGAGAATCAAGGCACTGAGCATGACCACCTCGAGCACTCATAAGGGAGTCTACCTTCTCATCGATGACTAGCTCGATGTTGCAGTCGTGTCATTGGTTCTTTGATCTGAGGTACATCGGTAGTTCACCTTGAGCATATTGTAGTTTGACTACACCATAACTCGATCTTCTAGTCATTCGGAATCCTAAGGTGACTATTGGCTATAGTATGTTCATTGTAGGAACTGAATCACACCAAGATGGGATCTATTAACCTTGATAGAAGAGTAGTTCTATGATAATCATGAGATTGAGTCTTTAAGCCCATGGCCATGGTAGTGTAAAATAATAAAAAAAGTTTTTTTATTAGGGTTTTACATCAAACTCAAATCGAATGATTCATTCATATGATGGGTGTTGAGTTTGACGAGTTCACCTTAACCCTAATCCCATCAGTGCTCATGATAGAAGAACCAAATCACACAGGTAGCTACACCAAGAGATTCATATTTAGTTCTGATAGATTGCCACCATATACTACTAGGTGTCATTAGTGGATTTTGAAATTAATTAGAATTATCTTGATGATCTATGATTCTAATTAGGTGAATCAGAAAAGTTCTGGTTCATCAAAAAATGTTTCAATGATATCGATGATGGAGATCACGATATGTTCCATTATCATATAGAACTAAACCTAACTTGATTACACAAATAAGAGTTTGGATCTGAATGTCATCAGTTGGGCTAATCCAGTTCGATTGATTTAGATTAGATCCAAATAGGTTCAAGAAATCGTGCTAGCACACAGTTGAGCCTAATATTCTCCTTCTATACTCTTTTTGGTTCATCTTGATTAAGCCAAATTAGATTTGGCTCATTCGAAAGCCTTGTATGGATTTATCTTGATTTGACTAGGACTGTCCTGACCAAAACTAGACTTGTCCGGATGAGATCAGGGCTTGTCCTAAAATTATGAGATGAAATTTGGACATGGCTCTACCAGAAACTCTATATGGTTTTGTCTTGATCTGACTAGACCTAATCCTAGCCTAATTAAGGCTTATCCTAACTTGATTAGGACTTGTCCTAATTTCATTAGATGGGACTTGAATAGGGCTTGTCTTAAAATAAGCAAAGGGAATAGGATAAGGGTCAAACTTTGACCCATTTGCAGGAAAGATAGGATTGGGGGTGCGCACCCCATGGAGAATTTCTAGGGGTGCATGGCCCATGCTAATCTATGAAGAGGGGAGAGGGTGCATGTACCTCTAGGCATGCACCCCATAAGGATAAGGTGGAGATGCCCATTCAAATGGGATTTGACTGGGTCAAAGGTGCTTGATGAGATCAAATACCCTCAAGATAGGAGGCTTGCACCAATCAAGTTTTATCCTCCTATTATCCATGCCATATTTCAGGATTTTCTGAGCAACAAATATCTAAATAAATTGGTGTGAGGCATGGAGATCATGGGAGAGTCCTTCTACATGTTGGCTTTGACCTGTTCAAAGTCATATGCCAAGGGACTCTCGAGTTGGTCCGTAAATTGGGCTCTATGCAAGCTGTTTCGGATCGCAATTTCCCAATGGGAAAGCTCCACCTCTCCCACCATCTCCACACCACATATTCTAACTCTCTTCCTCTTCTCCATGCCCAATGAGTTGGGCAAAATTTAGAGATCAAAGGTTGGTCCCTGATCTTGTAACGCTGTGCGACTAGTTCCTGGATCAAGAGATGAAGCTACTACCGTCGAAGATCAGTTTGATGTCTCTATAGAACAACTTTAGATCTAATTTTTGGAAATCAGATCTAGAATGAGGGGGCATCTAGATCTGACCCAAGTGGACTCTAGTAGAGGCTAGGCGCATGCATGGCTAGCTTCGGGACCTCAGACTACGTCAGATCATCGGTAGAATAAATTATTTACCCAAGCATGGTAACATTAGATGTTATAAATTTTAGTTTAATTTTAGATTTTGATTTCAGATCATACCAATCAGATCTGATAGAATCTCATAGAAAAATTTTTGAAATTCTACCATAGATCTGATGAAATCAGATCAATCCTATGGCACGAAAATTGGTTTTTTCTTTAGAAGTCATCCTAAACATTATGGGTCAAAGGGATGAATTACATGGTAACCATAGATTAGAGTTCTAAGAATGTTGCTTTACATACATTTGACCTATCCAGACCTCGAGTACCATTGCTAGGTGGTCATTTTGATTAGTCCAAGAATTGATTCCTGTACTACCGGCTTAGATTTGAACCTATGGAACCACACACATTAGAGATTGTTATCTGATTAGATGGTTGATCGATGATTTAGAATCATTCAATGATCAAATCATCAATGCTATTGATAAATCGATCAAATGCAAGTGTTGCAGGATGATTGATTAATAATTCAATCGTTAATTGGCTCAATTTGATTAAAAAATTAGGTTGAGATTGAGTCTAATTGAATTAGATTTAATTAAAATTAGTTTGGACTTAATTGGATTAAGTCCAATTGGTTTATGAGATAATTCAATTACAAGGAAAAATAATTCCATGTTTGACTAAGACTTAAGTGCACCTAATTCCTAATTGTGTTAGGATTTAAATCAGATTTAAATATGATTTAATCTAATTTAATTGGGCTCCTATTTGGACTAGGATCATCCTTAAATAGGTGACATTAATCCTAGTTCAGTGGGTTTAATAAAATAGGTTTGACCTAGCCTAGTTGGAGAAGTTCTAGTTGGACTGGGACTCTCCAACCTTCCTTGTGCCATGCCTATTTTTTCTTGCTAATTTTTTCTCCATTATTGGCATGAGGTTTCTCACACTAATAAGAAGTCCCACAACCCTTCACTTGGTGGTTTTGGAAATAAGTTTGAACTGTTCATACTTTGAAAGAGGTTTGACCTAGGATTCCTTTTGAAAGTGTCTTAAAATTCCAAAACATCTCCTCTCTCTTTTAGAAGATTTCCCCATGCCCACCTAATTTTTGTTCATCCTTTTTTATTTTATATTTGTGCATGGATTTCAGAGGGCTCACACCATAATTCTAGGGGGTGGCATCCAAGAGTCCGATGCCCCCTAAAACTCATTTGAATACCTAAAAACTAGGTATTTGTCCTAGTCTTGGAGAGAGAAGGGGACTCCTCCTATTTAAATGCTTTAAGGCATGAGATACCTTGATTTTCAATGGAATAAATTTTGAGATAGAGGGAGAGAATGCGTGTGAGGTTTGGCGCTCCAAGGCTTTGGACATGGTGGTCTCATTAGGGCATGAAAGGTTCATGTCCTAATGAGAACAAAGGAAGAGAAGAAGGTCTTCTCATTAGGATTTTTTTTTAAGTTTTTCTTTTCTATCTTTTGAAAAATAATTTTCATGAGAAAATTTAGAGAGAAAGAGAGGAAGGGCATGGAAAAATTCTAAAGAAGAAGGTCTTCTCTTGTCCAGGCATGGAGGTCTATTTAGGACATCAATGGTTAATGTCCTGAAAATGAAGATGTATCTTCTCTTAGGGCTTTTTCCTAACCCTTCTCTTTTCTTATTTTTGGTGATCCAAAAATTAGTCTTCGCTCTTCATCCTCTTTCTAATCTTCATCTCTTAGAATGTCCAAGAGATCTAAAGAATTTTTTATAGATCGACCATCAAAAGAAATCTGCAAAAAGTTAGCACTTCGAGCGGATCTTTATTTGACGAACCTCCGATCTGCATAACAACTTCATGTGGACAACCTATAGAGACTAGACATGCTGTGCAGCTCCATGCAGCAAGGACAATGTTGGATATTAGTTGTAGTATTTTTGATCCATACAAAGGTAAGTGATCTGATCTCTTCTTTGACCTAGATGCGATCTAGAGTTTCTAGAATAGTTCTAAATTTAGAGTATTGATATGATCAATACAAATCCCTGATTTATTTTTTAGATTTATTCTTGCATTTTGATATGTTATAGATCTTAAATGTAGGGTTTAATGATTAGATCACATGCATAAATAGGTTAAATAGTTTCTATGTCTTCTACTACATCTAATTTTGAAAAAGTTTTGAAATGTATGCATAAAATCCTATATAATTTTTCAACAGTGGTATCAATGCTCTAGGTTCTTTTATGACATGATCAAGTATGCTTTAAAATAAATCTAAAAATAAAAATTAAAGATCCCACATACTAATCATAACGTTGTCCTATTGTAATGTTATTCCCTTACAATAAAACGCTTATCCTAGTTTTAGCTAATCTGAATTTTTGAATCATGAATAAGTTAGATATGATATAAATAGTTTTATGATTCAATTTTTGATTTTAAATCTAAAAATCAAATAGATATTTGATCTATTATTAAATATTTAGATTAGATCTAAATAATGTAGGGTTGCACAAACTGATTATAAGGTGATCCAGTTATAAGATTTATCCTTATAGTGCAGAGATTGTCCTAGTGTATGCTGATCTGCATAACCTAAATCATAAATATGTTAGATAAAAACTAAAATAATTTATTCTTTATTTTTAAATTTTAAATCTAAATTTAAATGGTTTTGATCTAAATTTTTTGATCATTTAGATAAAATCTGAATAATGTGTTTCATGCTTAGATCTAGTTTCTTTTATACATATGTTGGAAATATAGTTTTGATTTTGAATCTAGAATTTATATGTCTGACATATATGCATTGTAGAATTAAAATTAAGAATTTACTTTCTACAAAATCCTAGAACATGATCTAAATATTAAAATAAATCAGATCTAAAATCATGAATTGAATCTTATTAAATGTAAATTATTTACAAACTTGAAAATATTTCAAATGATGAAATCAAAAACTAGTACTGAGGTTTCAAACCCCAACCTATAAGCCTTGAACTTAATTAAGAATTAAGTGATTATTTAGAATCTGAGTTTGTGATTTGAAGATCCTAAGTCAATTTCATAAATCATGGGTTAAAGGGTTATGGGTTAGCTTTGATCAGGTCATTAACTGGGTTTGACCTAGGGTTAGATTAAATATGGACTAAGTTAAAAAATTGATCAAACCTAATTAATAGTTAATTTAGATCAGGTCATTTCTTTTCTATAGATCAATTCAAAATCAATACATCTAACAAATGGACCTGATTGTGGCTTAGTGGTTGAGCCCATGTCTTTAGGCATACCAAATCAAAATTGATGAACCAATTGTTATCTAAGGTAAGTCTGACATTTTCAAATCGATGGTTTTTAATTGGTAATCCACTTATCTAGCCTTTTTTGATGGTGTATAAGGCAAGCTTTAGCAGACCCTCCCATCGATCTCATTTACCTAATCAATGTGGTTAATCAGCTTTTGATTAGATTGCTCATTGATTCATGCTAAACCATGTGACATTCAAAATTAATGAGATTGATTTTATTCAATGAGACTAATCTAAGTGCCCATGGATCAAAATTGATCCTAGTCCTCATCTATAACTTGAGAAGTCAATGGAAGGATTTGACTTGGTGAAGTTAGTGAAAGCAATTTGGTCCATATCTTCTCTATTTTTAAATCATAAATAATTTAAATATGCTAAAATTATTAGATTCTTAAAATGATAAAGTTATGGGAATAACTGAGTCATAGCCTTCCATTAAGGTATTTGGTAATGGGTCCAATAGTCTTGGTAGAAATTAGAGGCATCTTATGCTTGGTGTTCATCGAGATATTAAAACTATCATTTGTCATATGATAACTTGGAAGTGTCTCTCTAATAGTGGTTAGATTGACTAACCAAAGTTGGGCTTAATCATTTGTTGGTTAGATGCACCAAGTATGGTCATGTTAATAGTCGGACCTAATTGAATCTTTTCAGTGGAAGCCAAAGCCTACTGATTAGGTTGCGGGGATAAAACTAAATTAGTAGAAGTTATTTAGAGAAATAATTGATTAAAGAACCTACTCATAGATGCACATGGATTGACCAGCCAAAGTCAGGCTTATGTATAGTCTATTTGGATTCTAGTATGTACTAAAAAATTAAAGTAATTTCTCGAGTTAGAGGTAGAGGCTACCAATTCATATAAAATAATGAAAGAATCATTAGGCTAAAGTCTAAGTCTTTAGGCTTTAAATAATTCATATATAATAGATCTTTGTTCTATTTTCTATTCAGATTAAGGCTAAATCCTAATCGCTAAGATAACTGTCAGATAGTGATATACTTATGGGATCCAACTTCGATAATTAGTATCAAAAGTTGAATTTATTTCAGTAGAACAAAGGGATTTATGCTGGAACTTATTAGCCTAATCAAAACAATAAGTCCAGGAATTACCTAAATCAGGTAGAGTGCTTCTAATGTAAGAAGCAGGATCATAGAAAGAAGAATTATCCTCAATATCTTACTTTTCTTGACCCCAACAGACCGAACAAAATAAAAGAGCAAGGAGTTGTTCACCAAGGATGTTATATGATAACACCTTATAATTTCTCTATTTATGATTCTACTACCTGGTTATAGGATACAGGTAGTGTTATGCAATTTATTACAAGGACTTCAGATAAGTAAAAAATTTCACAATGGTAAGAAATTTTTGAATGTTGGGGATGGAAGTCTTGTTCTAATCCTAGCTCCAGAAATTGTCAACCTCATTTTCAATACAAATATTATCATTTTGAGTGATTATCACTATTATCTATTATTTATGATAAATGTGATCTCTGTTGGCCTTTTAGCTAGAGATGGTTATCATTTATCTATAAAGAAAGATTATTGTGAGATCATTATGAATGATGTTGCAATAATACATGGACAATAAGAAATGAAATTTAACATTTACATAGTATGTTAAGTGTAATGTAGACATCTATTAAAAACTCCATGATAGATAATATCATAGATGCCAACCTTTGGCTTTTAGGCTTCGTCATGTTAACAAGAACATGATAAATAGGCAAGCTTAAGAGGGAAATCGCAACATTAATGATTGTAAATTGTTGTTAACATGTGAGTTTTGTCTTCTTAGAAAGATGATAAAGTCATCTTTTACTGGGAAAGGTGAAAGAGCCAGTGAAGTTCTAAGTCTCATACATAGTAATGTGTATGAACTAATGAACTCAAGTGCTAGAAGAGAATATCAATATTTCATTATGATTGTAGATAACCTATCTAGGTATAGGTACATGTAGCTTGAATCATTCGAAATGTTCAAATGATTCCATAATAAAATAGAAAAATAAATTAAAAAGATATTAGAACTCTTTAATCAGATCAAGGAGGTGAATATTTATCCAAAAAATTTTTGACATATCTATGAGAGAATAGGATTCTCTCATGATGGACTCCTTTTAGAATACCATAGGATATTGGTGTATCAAAAAGAAAAAAATCAAACTTTGTTAGACAAGGTTTGAAACATGATGGGGTTTACTAGTCTGCCTGTTTTGTTTTAGGATATGCTCTTAAGACTACTTCTTTTACTCTAAAAAATATTTCAAGTAAATCTATTGCAAAGACTCCATATGAGATATAGGCCCAGTGTAGGCCTAAACTCTCTCTCTTTCTTGTTTGGGGTTGTTTGGCCTATGTCAAATATTTGCACATTGATAAACATAGATGTCGGTCTAACAAGTGTTTATTTATGGGCATTATTAGTTCTACTAGGCTAAAGAATATAAGATGTTCATCAGTAGTAAGGCATTTTTTTGGGAAAAGAAGTTTCTTAGAGAAAAAACTGATGTCTGAAAAGTTGAACTTGATGATGTTCGATCAGTAGAATAAACTGACACAATCTAGTAAACCTATTGAATCGATTTTGATCAAACCCAGATCCCATTAAAAAAAGGAATCTTTGAGGAGGTTCGGTATAGTACTGCATCACCTGCATAGATACTTCAGTTTCTAGGTCCAGGATGGCAATTCTATTGAGCTCGATGAGAATAATAACGATCCAATCACCTATAGGAATGCAATGCAGAGGTTTGACTTGGAGAAGTGGCTTGGAGCCATGAAATCCAAATTAGAGTTCATGAAGATCAAAAGTGTGTGGACACAAGTTGATCCACCTAAAGGGATAAAATCCATTGGGTGTAAATGAATTTTCAAAATGATCAGAGTGGTGTAGATGGGAAGGTGGAGACCTAAAAGATCCATTTAGCTATCATCTTAGAGTTGGAACATGCATTTTGAATATATGTCTTCATTATGAATGAAGAACCCTACATCTATAAATGGGCAAATAGTTCTGCAGTACTATTCCATATATTGTCTGTGGATGATATTCTCTTAAACGAGAATGACATTCCAGCATTATAGGAAATAAAGGTTTAGCTATCATCTTAATTCTCCATATAGAATTTGAGAGAAGTATTCTGCATCCTAGGGATAAAGATTTATATAGATAGATCTAAAAGGATGCTTGAATTATCCCAATCCATGTACAAGATTAGAAATGGCATACTCACTAAAGGAAGTAAGCAGATGTTAGTCTGATCCAAGTGAGTACTACTGGAAGATTGTGTAGATAATCCTTAAGTATTTAAGAAATACTAAGGTCCAGTAAATCATATTTGGAGAAGCTGACTTAAAACTAATGGGATATTTTGATTTTAGTTTTTAGTCAAAGCAATATGACAGCAAGAGAGTATCGAGTCATGAATTTATCCTAATTGGAGGAGTAATCTTCTGAACAAAGTTCTAGACAGCATATTGTAGCCTATTTTGTTAGCGATGTAGAGTACATCATGTCATCTGATGCTGCCATGTAGGCTGTGTGGTTGCAGTTCATTAGCAAGATGAAAGTGGCACCTTACATCGATGGTCCAATCATACTGTAGCACTGGAACCATAGCTCAAGCAAAAGAACCAAAGGTGCACCACAAGTCCAGCATATTATGCATTGCTATCATCTTGTCCAAGAGATTTTGGATCAGGGTGAAGTTGACCTTTAAAAGATCGACAAAAAAAGAAAACTTGGCCGACCTATTGGCTAAAGTCTCAGAACTAAGGAGTTCTACAAACTCAAGTGGGAGATTGATATTTGATACTATTCTGATTGGCTTTAGTCCAAGTGGGAGTTATTAGAAAATATGTCCTAAAGCCAATCATCTAAGTTATAGATGATTAGAATTAGTATGTGAAATAATAATAGTTATTTGGCTTATTCATTATAAAAGTTCTATCTTCCTTAAATAAACTCCTAAGTTATGATGAAGTCCTTAGAACCATGCTTAATCGATAAAGAAGGATTTATCGGATGGTTCTTAAATTATTCACGATCAAGTGATAAGTTATTAACTAGAATGATAACATATCTAGTATAGGTCACTGTACATCATATGTGTATTGAAAAAGATGCAAGATTTCATACATACATTTCAAAATTTTTTCGAATTAGAAGCAGCGTAAGACATGGATTAAATAATTTAATCTAATTATGCCTGTGATCCAATCACTAAACCCTACATCTACGACCTATGACATGTCATGATGTAAATATAAATCAAAAAATTAAAATCAAAATAGTTAATATTGATGAAATCAATACTTAGTTCTAGAACTATTCTAGAAAATCCTAGATCATATCTAGGTCAAGAAGAGATCGAATCTCTAATCTTTGTGCGGGTTGAGAACACCGCAACTAAATCCTAATATTGTCCTTTACTACATCGAGCCATGCATACTAGCCTCTATAGGTAATCCACACTAGGCTGCAAATATAGATCGGAGGTTCGTCAAATGAAGATCCGCTTGAAGAGCTAGCTTCTCGTAGATCCCTTCTGATGGTTAATTAAAAATATTCTTCAAATCTCTTGGATACTCCAAGAGATGAAGAACAAGAGGAGGAATAAGGAAGAAGACTAACTTTAGGATCTCTAAAAAATCAAAAAATAAATAAGTTAAGAAAGATACTAAGAGAAGACACATCTTCTCTTTTCATGACATCAACCGTTGATGTCCTAAATAGATCTTCATACTTGGACTGGAGGAGACCTTCTTGAAAGAAAATCCTAATTTTCCAGACCAGGTTCGTTCAGATCTGATCGGATCGAGAGATATATTTCAATTTTTTTTTTTTGATACAAATTAGATCTAGGATATTTTAGATCTGATTGTTATTATTTTAATAATAAAAATAAAATCTAGATAAATTAAATCAAATTTAATTTACTTTGATGTAGGGTAATCCTATTACCCATTGATGATCCTATAAGCAACGGAAGGTTCTAGATCTAGCCATGCAAGTGCCTAGCCTCTATCGGTATCCACCCAGACTGGATCTGGAGATCCTCTTCTTCTCTATCACGTCTCCAAAAATCAGATCTGAATCTGATTTGGAGGATGTTCAAAATAGCTTTCGAAGATCAGCAATTATCCTTTACAACAGCGCAATCTTCTAGCTTTCTATCATCTTTATCTCGTCTGGATTGCACCAACTTGGATCCCAAACTACTTTAGGCATGGAGAGGAGAAGGAGAAGATGGTCTTGGCATGGAGNTGTTAGATATATGCTGTAGGCATGTAATAACAATCTTTTAAAACTAAGTCTAAACCATATGGTAATTGAAGAGGGTATGTTCCCACAGTCACTACAGCAACTCTTGCTCTAATTTTGATGCATAGGATCATGTCTCCATCCCTCAGTCTCCTGCTATCCTCAAGACCCTGCATGGAAGTGCACAGATGAGCACTAGAACCAAAATCAAGCACCCAACTGGATGTAGAAGAAACCGTAAGGTTAGACTCAATAATGAGCAGACCTCAAGAAGGACCTTCCTTCTTGTTCTTTAGGATGACCAGGTAAGTAGGACAGTTTCACTTCCAATGGCTATCGCTGTTGCAATGAAAATACTTTTCTTTGACATCGGCCTTCTTCTCTGGCTCTGCCTTCTTCTTCTTTCCTCCTTCCACCTTCTGCTTTTTCGCAGATTTTGTTTTCTTTCCAAAAGACTTTCTTTTGAAAGAAGTCTATTCCATAGCAAGAACTAAGCCTTTAGAACCTTTCATAGAAAGCTCAGCGGTGACCAACATGTTCATTAATTCGGCCAAGAAATTTTGAAGTTTATGCATGTGGTAATTCATGATGAATTGCCCATATGCATCAGTCAAGGATTGCAGAATAACATCGTTCTATAGATCCAAGTCTAACTTCACACCGAGCTTCTTAAGCTTTTCCAAGTCCTTGATCATCATCAGACAGTGATCTTGGACTGACTGTCCATCGTGCATCTTAGCCTTAAAAAGTCATTTCGTGATTTGATACTTGGCTGCACGACTTTGTTCACCAAACATCTTTTGTAGGTGAGCCAATATTTGGTGAGCAATCCCGATATCTTCATGTTGGCGCTGGAGCTCATCAGACATCGAGCCCAACATGTAATCATGGCCTTATTATCTTCATCTATCATTTTTTTAGAGATTGCTCTTGTTCAGTGGATGGATGGGCTGGTAAGGTGGGAGGGTCCGGATCCAATACATGGGTTAACTTTCTCAAATCAAATGATTTTGTAGTTCTGAACCAATCTTTATAATTGGATCTGGTCAGTCTATGTGTGTCCACGATACGTGCTAATGGGTTGGACGCAAATATTTTCCTGTAGAGAGTCAAAGATTCTTGTTAAATACTATAATTATGATTTGAACAATTTGTTTAGGGATTTTATTTTTGTATAAATTAGCTCCCACTACTTTCTCAGATCCCTACACTACCTCTGTAGAGTGCGAAAATCTCTACGATTAATGATTTCTAGTGGGTGGTGCGGTTTCACCAACTGACTCATCACCTCACCTAACAGTTATTGGTGATGGGTTAGCCAATGAGTGAACAACTCTTGTTCAATGATTCTCTAATCATGGTGCACTAAAACTTGATCTCTAATTCATGAATCTCACCGTATCTGGAATATTGATCCACTCCTTAGTTAAGTCAGACCCACCATTTGCACAGACTAGATTCCTAATTGAGTCTCTTAACTTATCCAGAATATTGAACCTAATTCATCCTTCAGCCCATAGCATCCAATGCCTAATAGACATGGTTGCGTCTTCTCGGTTCAACTAAGCCACTGTATCCAGTCGAGAACAATCAACCCCAGAAAGGGTTCGCACATCTACAATGGTGGAAGACCTCAGACTTAATCTTTTCTTAGGGAGAATTGATTCAGATCTCATTAAACTAGACTTGTCATAGTCATAACAATTATGACTAACCTAGTGGCATGGGTTAGCTTGGATTTTTGACCACCTCAAATCAGAACTGAGTCAATAGATATGGCCAGGTAAGTGAGACCAGTGGAAGAGATATGCCATTAACTCGTACAAGAACGCATTCAGACCGAGTAGCTCCCAAATAAAAACCAGTCGATCATATGTGCCAAACTTACCTTAGACACCAAATTGTTGAGTCAGAACCAATTGGGTTAGTCTATAATCAAAGCCTAACCTCTGAGCCTAATTATGTCTAGCTTGATCGTGACTCGATCTTGACCCAGACTTAATCCTATTAGGTTGGTCAATTTAAGCATTGTTGATCCATCTAACCAACTCTTGATTTGGTTTGATCAACCGCTTAGACCCAATTGAGTTACCCAAGCCCGAACCCAGATTATTGAATATGTCTTAGATCTAAAATTCTTAATTTTTAGATCTAATTAATATTTCATAATCTTAATTTTTAATTAAGTAGGGTTCATAAACAAAATATGCACAATAAATCCTAGGGTTTCAGGATCTAGGGTTTTACAGAAAGTAAGGTTTGGATTTCTGATTAAGGACGAAACGCGCAGCACCCTATACATCATAAGAAACCCCATCGGATGGAAGGAGAGGACTCTAAATCCTTCTTCGTTCTTATGACTGGACGGTCAAGAGGAACGCCTTAATCAGGAACATGTAATACTACAAAAACAGTTTTAGATCTATATCATATATCTCATATACAAATTAGATCTAATCATGGCATATTTTGCATATATCTCATGTATCGAATCATGCATATTTTAAGATCTAAATTATCTCATAATAATCTAAAAAATTAGATTTAAATTGATCTTATCAAAATAATTCTAATCTAGACAATATGTAGAACTATTCTACAACTAGTCTAGACATGCATCAATCATATCTCATATGAGTTAAATTAAAAATTTTTTTACTATTTTTTTAGATGTTAATAATAATTATATATCAAAATAGTAAATAAATAGATCTAAAATATGATTTAATCAAATAAATTAAAAAATGCAAGACTATTCTATAGAACTATTCTATTTTAGAACTAGTCATGCATATTTTCTAATCTTAGATCAAAATCATTTAATTTTAATTTTTTTCTGATTTTAGATCTGATCACATCTCATGTGACATCTGAAATCACTTATTTTTTGATTAAAATAAATTTAAAATCAGATCTAAACACTTAGAATCTTGGCTCTGATACCAAAAGCTGATAGCACCACCATTGCACACAAACAGACTCCCAGATGTCGACTTTCGATCATCTATATCGGACATGAAATCCGAGTCTGTGTATCCCTAGACTTGGAGTTCTCCATTACCAAAGACCAACATCATATCCTTAGTTCTTCTTAAGTACTTAAGGATACATTTCACAGAAGTCCAGTGTTCTTCACCTGGATTTGACTGATATCTGCTTGTGACACTCACAGCATGGGCTATATCAGGTCGTGTACATAGCATGGCATACATGAGGCTCCCTATTGCAGAAGCATAAGGGATCTTGCTCATGCGTTCTATTTCCTCAGGTGTGCTAGGGCACATCTTCTTGGAAAGATGAATACCATGTCTGAAGGGTATTAATCCCCTCTTAGAGTTTTCCATACTAAACCTCTTTAGTACTTCCTCTATGTACATCTTCTGTGAAAGTCCTAGCATCCTATTCGGTCTATCCCTATAGACCTTAATTCCTAGAATAAAGGATGCTTCACCTAGGTCTTTCATGGAGAATTCCTTGGACAACCATATTTTGACTATCGTCAACATGGAAATATCATTCCCAATAAGGAGGATGTCATCCACGTACAATACGAGGAAGACAACAGCGCTCCCACTGACCTTTTTGAAGACACATGGTTTCCTCTTCATTTTTGATGAAACCAAACTTTTTGATCACATCATTGAAACGAGTGTTCCAGCTCCGAGATGCTTGCTTAAGTCCATATATGGACCTTTGCAGCTTGCAAACCTTGTGATCAGTATCACTGGATGTGAAACCTAGCGGCTGTTCCATATAGATATCTTCCTCAAGATATCCATTTAAGAATGCCATTTTCACATCCATTTGCCATATTTCATAATCGAAATAGGCTGCAATGGCAAGCAATGTGCGGATGGATTTTAGCATAGCCACTGGGGAAAAGGTATCCTGATAGTCAATGCCTTCGCATTGACTATAACCTTTTGCCACTAGTCTAGCCTTGAATGTCTCCACATTCCCATCTGCACCAATCTTTCTCTTGAAGATCCATTTACACCCAATAGGTACTATACCTTCTGGTGGATCTACCAAGGTCCAGACTTGGTTTGAGTGCATCGAGTCAATTTCTGACTGCATTGCCTCTAGCCATTTCTCAGAGTCGATATCTGATATCGCCTCATTGTAGGTTTTGGGATCATCACCATGAGCACCATTACCTATGAGGAACATTTTCTCTACTTCCTCTGAAATAATACCTAAGTATCTTTCAGGGGGACGAAAAACTCTTTTCGATCTACGAGGTGGAGGAGGTAGTGTTCTTATTGGCTCAACCTGATTTGGTTCCAATTGGTCCTTAGCTCGTTGTACTTGTGAGACTTTCTCATCAAGCTTAATCTGCTTTCCAATGCCGCTATCTTGAATAAACTATTTTTCAAGAAAGATGGCATGTCGACTCACAATCACATTGTGGTCTTCTGGAATGTAGAAATAGTATCCTAATGACTCTTTAGGATATCCTATGAATCGAGCTCTGAAGGACCTAAACTCTAACTTGTCCGCTTGTTGTCTTTTGACATGAGCCGGACAACCCCAAATTCTGAGATGACTCAGACTTGGTTTCTTACCATGCCATATCTCATACGGTGTGGTAGGAACAGTTTTAGAGGGAACCCTATTCAGTAGATAAATTGAAGTTAACAATGAGTGTTCCCCAAAGAAAATCAGGAAGGTCTGTGAAGCTCATCATGGATCGGACCATATCCAATAGAGTCCTGATTTCTCCATTCTGAAACCCCATTGAGTTGAGGTGTTCCTGGTGGAGTCCATTGAGAGACTATGCCATTTTTCTTGAGATAGTCTAGGAAATTCTCGGCTAAGGTATTCACCTCCTCGATCTGATCGAAGAACCTTAATGGGTTTTCCAGTTTGATTTTTCTACTTCATGTCTGAATTCTTTGAACTTTTCAAAAGCTTCAGACTTATGTCTCATAAGATACACATACCCATACCTAAGATAGATCATCGGTAAAGGTAATGAAGTAGACAAAATTGCCTCTAGCTGGCACATCAAATGGGCCTGCACACATCAGTATGTACTAGGAGCAAGGAGATCTGTGGCCCTTTTCCCATGTCCTATAAAAGGGAGTTTAGTCATTTTGCCTTGAAGACAAGATTCACAAGTTGGATATGACTCGAAAGTCAATGGAACTCAATAGCCCATTTTTCTCCAATTTGTTGATCCTATCTTCTGCTATATGACCTAATCTCAGGTTTCATAGATACCTGTCGTTTGGACTATCCCTAGGTCGTTTGGCATTCATGTTTTGCTCGATAGTTAGAACAGATACATCAATATGTAGCTGATAAAGATCGTTAATAAGGAAACCATTTGCAATTTTATTTCTTTCATAAAGAATGTTACAATGGTCCTTAAAGAAGGTAATCACATAGCCTTCTAGTGCTAAGCATGAAACAGAAATCAAATTCTTGCTAGCTGCAGGCACATAATAACAGTCTTTTAAAACTAAGTCTAAACCAGATGGTAATTCGAAGAGGGTATGTTCCCACAGTCACTGCAGCAACTCTTGCTCTAATTTTTGATGCATAGGATCATGTCTCCATCCCTCAGCCTCCTGCTATCCTCAAGACCCTGCATGGAAGTGCACAGATGAGCACTAGAACCAAAGTCAAGCACCCAACTGGATGTAGAAGAAACCGTAAGGTTAGACTCAATAATGAGCATACCTCAAGAAGGACCTTCCTTCTTGTTCTTTAGGGATGGACCAGGTAAGTAGGGACAGTTTCACTTCCAATGGCCTATCGCTGTTGCAATGGAAAATACTTTTCTTTGACATCGGCCTTCTTCTTCTGGCTCTGCCTTCTTCTTCTTTCCTCCTTCCACCTTCTGCTTTTTCGCAGATTTTTTTTCTTTCCATAAGACTTTCTTTTGGAAGAAGTCCATTCCATAGCAAGAACTGAGCCTTTAGAACCTTTCATAGAAAGCTCAGCGGTGACCAAGCATGTTCATTAATTCGGCCAAGAAATTTTGAAGTTTATGCATGTGGTAATTCATGATGAATTGCCCATATGCATCAGTCAAGGATTGCAGAATAACATCGTTCTATAGATCCAAGTCTAACTTCACACCGAGCTTCTCAAGCTCTTCCAAGTCCTTGATCATCATCAGACAGTGATCTTGGACTGACTGTCCATCATGCATCTTAGCCTTAAAAAGTCATTTCGTGACTTGATACTTGGCTGCACGACTCTGTTCACCAAACATCTCCTGTAGGTGAGCCAACATTTGGTGAGCAGTCCCGATATCTTCATGTTGGCGCTGGAGCTCATCAGACATCGAGCCCAACATGTAATATCTGGCCTTATTATCTTCGTCTATCCATTTTTTTAGAGATGCTCTCTGTTCAGTGGATGGACGGGCTGGTAAGGTGGGAGGGTCCTGGATCCAATACATGGGTTAACTTCTCGAAATCCAAAATGATTTTGTAGTTCCTGAGCCAATCTTTATAATTGGATCTGGTCAGTCTATGTGTGTCCAGGATACGTGCTAATGGGTTGGACGCAAATATTTTCCTGTAGAGAGTCAAAGATTCTAGTTAGATACTATAATTATGACTTGACCAATTTGTTTAGGGATTTTATTTTTAAATAAATTAGCTCCCACTATTTTCTCAGATCCCTACACTACCTCTGTAGAGATGCAAAAATCTCCATGATTAATGATTTCTAGTGGGTGGTGCGGTCTCACCAACTGACTCATCACCTCACCTAACAGTTATTGGTGATGGGTTAGCCAATGAGTGAACAACTCTTGTTCAATGATTCTCTAATCATGGTGCACCCAAACTTGATCTCTAATTCATGAATCTCACCGTATCCTGGAATATTGATCCACTCCTTAGTTAAGTCAGACCCACCATTTGCATAGACTGGATTCCTAATTGAGTCTCTCACCATATCCAGAATATTGAGCCCAACTCATCCTCCAGCCCATAGCATCCAATGCCTAATAGACATGGTTGCATCTTCTCGGTGCAACTGAAGCCACTGTATCCAGTCGAGAACAATCAACCCCAGAAAGGGTTCGCACATCTACAATGGTGGAAGACCTCAGACTTAATCTTTTCTTAGGGAGAATTGATTCAGATCTCATTAAACTAGACTTGTCATAGTCATAACAATTATGACTAACCTAGTGGCATGGGTTAGCTTGGATTATTGACCACCTCAAATCAGAACTGAGTCAATAGATATGGCCAGGTAAGTGAGACCAGTGGAAGAGATATGCCATTAACTCGTACAAGAACGCATTCAGATCGAGTAGCTCCCAATTAAAAACCAGTCGATCATATGTGCCAAACTTACCTTAGACACCAAATTGTTGAGTCAGAACCAATTGGGTTAGCCTACAATCCAGACTCTAACCTCTGAGCCTAATTAGGTCTTGCTTGATCGTGACTCGATCTTGACCCAGACTTAATCCTATTAGGTTGGTCAATTTAAGCATTGTTGATCCCATCTAACCAACTCTTGATTTGGTTTGATCAACCGCTTAGACCTAATTGAGCTACCCAAGCCCGAACCCAGTATTATGAATATGTCTTAGATCTAAAATTCTTAATTTTAGATCTAATTAATATTTCATAATCTTAATTTTTAATTAAGTAGGGTTCATAAACAAAATATGCACAATAAATCCTAGGGTTTCAGGATCTAGGGTTTTGCAGAAAGTAAGTTTTGGATTTCTGATTAAGGACGAACGCGCAGCACCCCTATACATCATAAGAACACCCCATCGGATGGAAGGAGAGGGCCTTTAAATCCTTCTTCGTTCTTATGACTGGACGGTCAAGAGGAACGCCTTAATCAGGAACATGTAATACTACAAAACAGTTTTAGATCTATATCATATATCTCATATACAAATTAGATCTAATCATGGCATATTTTGCATACATCTCATGTATCGAATCATGCATATTTTAAGATCTAAATTATCTCATAATAATCTAAAAAATTAGATTTAAATTAATCTTATCAAAATAAATTCTAATCTAGACAACTATGTAGAACTATTCTACAACTAGTCTAGACATGCATCAATCATATCTCATATGATGTTAAAATTAAATAATTTTTATTTACTATTTTTTAGATGTTATTATAATAATTATAATATCAAAAAATAGTAAATAAATAGATCTAAAATATGATTTAATCAAATTAAATTAAAAACATGCAAGACTATTCTATAGAACTATTCTATTTTAGAACTAGTCATGCATATTTTCTAATCTTAGATCAAAATCATTTAATTTTAATTTTTTTGATTTTAGATCTGATCACATCTCATGTGACATCTAAAATTACTTATTTTTTGATTAAAATAAATTTAAAATCAGATCTAAACACTTTAGAATCTTGGCTCTGATACCAATTGAAAGGAAATCCTGATTTTCCGGACCAGGTTCGTTCAGATCTGATCGGATAAAGAGATATATTTTAAATTTTTTTTCTTTGATCTAAATTAGATATAGGATGTTTCAGATCCAATTCTTATTATTCTAATAATAAAAATAAAATCTAGATAAATTAAATCAAATTTAATTTACCTTGATGTAGGGTAATCCTATTACCCGTTCATGATCCTATAAGCAATGAAAGGTTCTAGATCTAGCCACGCAAGTGTCTGGCCTCTACCGATATCCACATGGGCTGAATCTGGAGATCCTCTTCTTCTCTATCATGTCTCCAAAAATCAAATCTGAATCTGATTTGGAGGATCTTCAAAATAGCTTTCGAAGATCAGCAGTTATCCTTTGCAGCAGCGCAGCATTCTAGCTTTCTGTCGCCTTTATCTCATCTGGATTGCACCAACATGGATCCCAAACTATCTTGGGCGTGGAGAGGAGAGGGAGAAGATGGTCTTGGCATGGAGGAGGAGGAGAGAGGCAGCCTTGGGGCATGGAGAATTATTCTCTAAGATCCTCCTTGAGTTGGGCGTAGGGTCTTATTTATAGACTATGCATGATCCAACTCCTCTTCTTTTCAACCAATCACAATCCTTTGTGAAATCAGATCTAAATCTGATTGGTGGGAATAGAGTCTCTTGAATTCATCCTTAGATGTTACCTAAGACTAGTCAAAGTTGGTTCTTAGGAGGAGTGTAATTGAAATCCAAAAAGGAGATTGAGTCCTTATCCAATTGGGACTCCTGGGCACCTCAAACTTGGGCGCACGCCACCCTTGGCATGTGTCCTCCTCCTTGCCAGCTTCTGGTAAGGGGATAAGCCCCCACCAGCTCTCCAATAGGTGCATGACATGTGGACAGAAGTCAAAGTGTCAATAGTCAACATTTGACCAGTCGAAGATCAACTTTTGATCAAAGTCAAAGGATGAGAAATGGCAGGTGACCAAAAAATGGTAGGTATTATCGTACAAAATAAGACAACCCTTTTTTGATCTGGACAGGCTCTAGTCAGACTAGGTGAAGGCCTCTGATCGAGCACAAACTCCTTTGGCTCAGTCAGGACAACTATTTATGATAGTAAAAGAAGAACGTTAGGTTCAATCGAGTGCTAGCATGATTTTCTTGAACCTAATTGAATCTCATTCAGATCAATTGAACTAGATTAGTTCAGATGATCACCAGATTCAAACCCTTATTTTTGTAACTCAGTTAGGTTCAGTTCTGTATGGTAATGGGATATGTCATGATCTCTATCATCGACATCATCCAAACTCCTTTCGATGGATTAGAACTCTTCTAATTTGAACAGCTAGAATGATCGATCATCTAAATCATTCTAATTGCTTCCAAAATCCATCAGTGACACCTAGCAGTATATGATGGCAACCCATCAGAGCTAAATATAAACCTCTTGGTGCAGCTACCTGTGTGATTAAGTTCTTGTATCTTGAGCCCCGATCAGATTAGGGTTAAGGTAAACTCGTCAAACCCTAGTTTCTGTCATATGATGTAATCAATCGATTCAAGTTCGATGTGAAATCCTAAATAGAAACTTTTTCTATTATTTCGCTCTGCATTGGCCATGGGCTTCTGAACTTGATTCTCATAATCATCATAGGGCTGCTCCTCTACCATCAAGGTAGATAGATTCCATCTTGATGCAATCTAGTTCTACAATGAACATGCTATAGCCAACATGCACCTCAGGGTTCCGAATGGCTAGGAGATTGAGTTATGGTGTAGTCAAACTATAACACCCTCAAGGTGAACTACTGATGCTCCTCAGGTCAAAGAACCAGACACACCACTGCAGCATCGAGTCAGTCATTGATGAGAAGGTAGACTTCCTAATGACTACTCGAGGTGGTCACGCTCAGTGCCCTCATTCTCTAACGAGTACCTATACTCTCACTCCGGTGTCTTCACACCATAGATTCAAGACTCATCTACTAAAGAGAAGCGATTGTACACCAACCTTTTGGATTAATCACCATCCTCGTGATGATCCTATAGTCGGAAGCATTTTATGAGTTAATAATGATCATTCTTGTCTTAAATTTTCAACTCTTGAAAATATGAATTATCATTACCATTTACTCAAAGGATGTATCACAAACACTAAATACACATATGTGATAGAAAATAACCCATTTTATTGATTATAGTCAAAATTATAATTTTGCTCCTAGAAGTCTATTACAAGTGTCAGCCAATTCTGGCTTCTAGGGCACATATATTTAACACTTCTCCTCTAGTATCTTTTTCATGCTTTCAGATCTGTTCCTCTCTGATTTTTCTCATAGAAAAATCACACAAAAAAAGAGAAGAAAAGGTTCACAAAAGAACCCTAAGTAATGACCATCTTTTCCTCCTTTTCTTCTCATTAGGACATGATCAAATCATGTCCAAAGGAAACCCTGATGCCCCAACAAATTAAAGCATCCATCCTTCATGCCCTCTCCCTATCTCTCTCAAATTTTTCTCATAGAAAAATTACATAAAAGTAAGGGAGATAAAATCCTTGAAAGAAATTTCGAAGAGAAGACAATCTTCTCTTACCTTTGTCTTTTCAAGACATTAATGGTTGATGTCTTAATAAAGATCTTTCCTCCAAGAAACTTGGTGCCATGAACCACCCATGCCCTCTATCCTTTTCTCTCTAATTTTCATGAATTTTTTCAAAATTTTTGATGCCTTAAATTGCCACAAAAGTGCTGCCCATTATTAAAAGGCAAGTCTAGGTCAAATCTCTTTTAGGGATATAAACTAGGAGTTTGGGTGGCATCCAAAAGGAGGAATAGAATGGCACACAAAAATCTGGTGGTGCTGGAAAAAAATTGCATAAGAGGGAAGAGGAGTTTTGGAGATCAAGGATTCTATCAAATAGATTCTAAGGCTTGACAACTTTCTTAATTTGACCAAGTGAAATAAAATTCCAAAACCACTAGGCATGGGGCATGGAAAACCTTCCTTAGGCATGGAGAAACTCACAAAAAAAACTCTAGAATTCATAAGTAAGGCATGGAGAAACTTAGTGGCACAAGGAAAGAGGACTCCTAGTCTAACTAGGACTCTTCTATTTAGATTAGGTTAAAAACTTTTGAACTCAATCTAAATTAGTTTTGAGTTATCCTAATTAATAGGCAATCCTAATTCAATTAGAAGCTTAATTAAATTAGATTTAATTATATTTTAATTAGATTTAATTTTTAATCAAATTAAAAATTAGGTGCACTCAAGTCCTGATTAAATTAGGATCTGTTCTTCCTTACAATTAGATTATCCAATAAACTAATTAGACTTAATCCGATTAAGTTCAAACTAATTTTTATTGAATCTAATTCAATTAAACTTAATCTCAATCTGATTCTTCAATCAAATTGAGCTACTTAGCAATCCAATTACTAATCGATCCTCCTACAACACTTGCATTAGGTTAAATATCAATCGTATTGATTATTTGACCTTAGAATGATTCTCAATCATCGATCAACCATCCGAATAGGTAATAACCTCTTATATGCATGATCCGATAGGTTGGAACATAAATCGATAACAGAGAAACCAATTCTTGTATCAATCAAAATGATCATCTAGCAATGGTATCCGATGTCCGGATAGGTTGAATGTATATAAAGCAACATTCTTAGAACCCTGGCCCATGGTTATTGCATAATTCATCTCTATAATTAATAATGCTCAAGATAACTTTGAGTTAGCTATCAACACTCATACAAGTCATCCATATTGTATTTCAAAATCTCGTAAATTTCATGACTCCTCACAAGGATTACCTAGACCTAGGTTTTGCTAAATTAAAACACAGCAAGACATTCTCTTCCTAAAGTTAATCAAGAGTAGTCAATCTTATCTTGACTCACACACTGACTCTACAAGTATTTGACTGTATCCAAAAATCTTTCGAACCTATATTAGAAATACAGATAGTCCGACACCAAAGTATAGTGAGTTGGTTGTAAGTCATCATGGTGATCTCAGGATAAAGGGACACTTATATCCATTGGCTTTAGCTAGCTACTCTTGATAGCAGAATGCTACATTGGTCATGTTCAATATAGATGAACTTCAACATCTCATCTGGATGCCATACTGGCATCTCAACATCACTTGGTTATGAGGACAACTAATGCATATGGCATTCAGCGATCTACACTCGATAAGTTATCATCCTTGTTAATAACTTATTATTTGGTCATGAATAATTTAAGAACCATCCAATAAATCTTCTTTTATCGATTGATTGTGGTTCTAAGAATTTCATCATAGTTTAGAAGTTCATTTAACAAAGATAGACCTTTTATGATGAATAAGCTAAATAACTATTATTATTTAATAATTCATATATCAATTCTAATCATCTACAACTTAGATGATTGGCTTTAGGACATATTTTTTAATAACTCCCACTTAGACTAAATTCAATTAGAATAGTATCAAATACCTATCTTCCACTTGAGTTCATAGAACTCCTTAGTTTTGAGGCTTTTAGCAAATGGGTCAATCATGTTCTTATTTTTCATCGATCTTCTAAAGATCAACCTCACCCTGATCAAAATCTAAAGTGATTGTGATGCACAGTATGCTGGTCCTTTGGTGCAGCATTGGTTGTTTAGCAATGGCTTCATGCTATATTAAGATTGGACCATTAGTGGAGGGTTCCACTCCTAGCTTGCTAATGAAATATGCCGCCACGTAGTCTACATTGCAGCATCTCATGCCACAACGTACTCTACATCATGAATAGGCTACAATATCCTGCTTGGAATTTTTCCAGCAGATTGTTCCTCCAATTAGGGTAAATATATGACCCAACACTCTCTTGCTTTCATTATCATCTTACTAAAAATTAGAATCAAAATATCCATAAGTTTTAAGTCAGTATCTCCATATTTGAGCCACTAGACATTAGTATTTTTCAAATACTTAAGAATCGTCTATACAATCTTTCAGTGGTTCTTATTTGGATTAGACTGGTATCTGCTCACTACCTCTAGGGAGTATATCATGTTTGGTCTTGTATATGGAGAAACAAGATGACAGCTAAATCTTTATTTTTTGTAGTGTTGGAATGTCAATCTTAATTAAGATAATGATATCTATAGATAGTATAAGGAATAATCACTACAGAATCATTTGTCCACATACAAATGTAGGATTTTTCTTTGTTCATAACAAAGACATACATTCAAAACATATGTTTCAACTTCGAGATAATAGCTAAATAGGCTTTATAGGTCACTATCTTTCTATCTACGCTACTCTGATCCTTTTGAAAATCTATCACTCCTAATGAATTTTATCCCTTTAGGTGAATCAAATAGTGTCTACATACTATTGATTTTCATGGACTCCACTTTAGATTTTATGACTCCAAGCCACCTCTCAGAGTCTGACCTCTGCATGGCATCTATATAGATGATCAGATCTTTGTTGTTCTCATCGAGTTCAACAGGATCGCCATCCTAGATCTAGATACAAAAGTATCTATCTGGCTAATATGGTATACTACTAGATCTCCTTAATGGTGCCTCTTTAATGATCTCTAGGTTTGATCTAATCAAATCTAGTTCTGTAAGTTTAATAGATTATGTCAGTTCTTTCTACCAGTCGAACTTTCCCAAGTTTAACTTTTAGGCATCAGTTCCTTCTCTAAGAAACTTCTTTCTAAAAGAAATTCCTACTATTGAGAACAACTTTTGTTCTTCAGTATAGTAGAAATTATAATCCTTAATATCTATCAGACCATGATCTAAGTTTATCTGTGTGCAAATTTTTTATGTAGGCCTGACAACCCAAAGCCTGAAGGTGAGAGAGTCTAGGTCTATGCCTGATCCATATCTCATATAAAGTTTTTGCTATAGATTCACTTGGTGTAAATTTTCAGAGTAAAACATGTTGTCATAAGAGCATGGCCTAGAAGCAGGCAGACTAGCAAATCCAATCATGGATCGAACCATATCTAACAAAATTTGATTTCTTCTTATCGATACACTGTATTTCGGAAGAAGTCTACTATGAGAGAATCCTATTTTCTCTTAGATATGTCAAAAACTCACTAGATAAATATTCATCTCCTGGATCTGATTGAAGAGTTTTAATATTTTTTCTAGTTTATTTTTCTATTTCATTATGGAATCATTTCAAAATTTCAAATGATTCAGGTTAGACGTACCCATACCTAGATAGGTCATCTCCATTCCTAATGAAATATGGATATCCTTGACATTATCTAACTTAGGTGTTGTATACATTACAGTTAACAGGCTATGTAAATATTAAATATCATTTATTTATTATCCATGTATTATTGTAATATCATTTGTAATGATATCGCGATAATCTTTTTTTATTAATAAATGATTATCATCTTTGGCCAAAAGGCCACCAAAAATCATATTCATCATAAATGATGGACAATAGTGATAGTCAGTTTAAATGACAACATTTGTATTGAAAATCAGCTTGATGATTCTTAAAGCTAGGATTGAAATTAGACTTCCACCTCTAACACTCAAGAATCTCTCACCATTTTCAAACATTCCACTTACCTAAAGTCATTGCAACAAATTGTATAAGACTATCGATATCCAATACCCAGGAAGTAGAATCTTAAATAGGGAAATTTCAAGATGTTATTATATAGCATTCTTGATGAGCAACTCTTGCACCTTTTCTTATTCAGCCTATTAAGGTTAAGGAAAGTAAGATAATTCTTCTTCCTATGACACTGCTTCTTACAACAAAAGCACTCTACTTGAATCTGGTTAGTCTCAGACCTTTTTATTTTGACTGGACTTATAAGTCCCAGTACGAACCCTTTCATGCTACTGAACCAAATTCAACTTTTGATACTAATTATCGAAGTTGGATCTCCTAAGTCATCACTGCCTGATAGTGATTGGAGCAATTAGGATTTAGCCTTATTCTGTGAGAAAACAGAACATAGACCTAATGTATATGAATTATTTTAAGCCTAAAGACTTGGATTTTAGTCTAAAGATTCTCTTACTATTTTGTATGAATTGGTAGCCTCTACCTTCAATTCAAGAAATTACTTTAATTCCCTAGTATTTACTAGAATCCACATAGACTGCATATAAGCCTGACTTGGGCCGATTAACCCATATACATCTATGGGTAGGCTCTTTAACCAGTTGTTTCTCTAAACATCTTCTAGCAATTTAATTTTGTCCTAGAAACCTAATTAGTAGGCTTTTGCCCCCAATGTAAGGATCCGATTAGGTCCAACCATTCACATGACCATACTTGGTGCATCTAACCAATGAATGATTAAGTCCAACTTTGGTTGGTCAACCAAACCATCATTAGAGAGATACTTTCAAGTTGTCATATTGTGAATGATAATTCTATTAGTCATTAAACATCAGGCCTTTGGGCCTCCAATGATTATTGAGTTAATGGACCTATTATTATCCAACTTAATGGAAGGCTATGACTCAGTTATCTTCATAACTTTATCATTTTAAGGATCTAATAATTTTAAAGGATTTAAATTATTAGTGATTTAAGGATAGAAAAGATATGGACCAAATTGCTTCCACTGACTTCACCAAGTCAAATCCTTCCACTAACTTCACAAGTCATTGATGAGGATTAGGATTAATTTTGATCCATGGGCACTTAGATCAATCTCACTAATTTTCAATATGACATGAGTTAGCATGAATCAATGAGCAACCTAATCAAGACCTGATTAACCATATTGGCCAGATAAGTGAGATTGGCGGGAGGGTCTGCCAAGGCTTGCCTTAGACACCATTAAAAATAACTAGGTAAGCGAGCTTCCAATTAAAAACCATCGGTCTGGAAATACCAGCCTTACCTTAGACTACAATCAGTTTATCAGTTTTGATTAGGTCCGTCTAAAGACTCGGGCTCAACCACTTAGCCACGATTAGTGTCCATTTATTAGATGTATGGATTTTGATCAACCATAACTATTGAATTGATCTATAGAAAAGAAATGACCTAATCCTAATTAACTATCAATTAGGTTTGGTCAATTTCTTAACTTAGTTCATATTTAATCTGACCCTAGTTCTAACCCAGTTAATGACCAGATCAATGCTAACCCATTACCCATTAACCCATATTTTATGAAAATATCTTAGAATCTTCCAATCACAAACCTAGATCCTAAATATTCACTTAATTCTTAATTAAGTTCAAAGCTTATGGTTTGGTGTTTGGAAGCTTAGACCTAGTTTCTGATTTCAAGTTTTGAAACATTTTAAAGTTTTGTAAATAATTTACATTGAATCAAATTTAATTCATGGTTTTAGATCTGATTTATTTCATTATTCTGATCATATCCTAGGGTTTCGAATCTAGGATTTTGCAAAAAGTAAGTTCACAATTTAAGTTCTATAAGTCAAATATGTTATACATATTCAAACTAGATTCAAAATAATGCTACATATCAAGCATATGTATTAAGGAACTAGATCTAGATATGAAACACATACTTTTCATATCATATCTAAATAATCAAAATCAGATCATAAATCAATAAATATTAGATTTAAAATCTAAAAATAAATTATAAATTATTTTAGATCTTATCTAACTTATTTATAGTTTAGGAAGCACATACTAGGACAACCTCTCTACTGTAAGGGATAAATCTTATAATAGGACAATCTTATAATCAATATGTACGATCCGATATTATTTTGATCTTATCTAAATAATCTAAAATAGATCTAAAATCTACTTAATTTTATATTTAATATTAAAAAATAAATTATAAAATTATTTAGATCATATCTAACTTATTCATGATTCATAAAAATTAGATCAACATATACTAGGACAACCTTTCATTGTAAGGAATTAACCTTACAACAGGACAACCTTATGTCAATATGTGTGATCTTTAATTTTTTATATTTAGATTTAATCTAATGCAAATATGATTAAGTCATAAAAGTACCTAGATGCTCTGATACTACTGTTGGAAAAGATATAGAAATTCATACATAAATTTCAAAACTTTTTTGAATTTAGAAGTAGCAGAAGACATGGATTAAATAATTTAATCTAATTATGCACATGATATAATCACTAAACACTACATCTAAGATTTATGACATGTCATGATGTAAATATAAATTAAAAAATTAAAATAAATATTGTTAGTATTGATCAAATCAATGCTTAGATTTAGAACTATTCAAGAAAATCCTAGATCATATCTAAGTCAAGAAGAGATCGAATCTCTTATCTTTATGCAGGTCGAGAACATCGCGACTAAATTTTAATGTTGTCCTTTATTGCTTGGAGCTGCACACATGTCCAGCCACTATAGGTAATCTATACGAGCCTACAAATATAGATCAGAGGTTCGTCGAACGAAGATTCGCTCGAAGAGCTAGCTTCTCGTGGATCCCTCCTGATGGTTAATCAAAATTATTCTTCAAATCTCTTGGATACTCTAGGAGATGAAGAATAATAAAGAAGACCAATTTTTGAATCTCCTAAATATTAAAAAATAAATAAGTTTAGAAAGATCCTTAGAGAAGATACATCTTCTCTTTTCAGGACATCAACCGTTGATTTCCTAAAGGGATCTCCATACCTTGACATAAGGAGATCTTCTCACCTAGTATTTTTTTTATGCTTCTAGGTCTCTTCCTCTCTAACTTTTCTCATTAAAAAATCACATAAAAATTGAAAAGAAAAGGTTCTCAAAAGAACCCTAAGAGAAGACCATCTTTTCTTCTTTCTCTTCTCATCAGGGTATGATCAAATCATGTCCAAAGGAGACCCTGATGCCCCAATAATTTGGAGCATCCATCCTCCACATGCTCTTCCTCTCTCTCTCAGATTTTTCTCATACGTAAATCACATAAAAGTAAGGAAGATAAAATCCTTGAAAGAAATTCTCAAGAGAAGACAATCATCTCTTATCTTTGTCTCTACAAGAAATCAATGATTGATGTCTTAATAAAGATCTTTCCTTCAAGAAACTTGGTTCCATGAACCACCCATGCCCTCTATCCTTTTCTCTTTGATTTTCATGAACTTTTTCAGAATTTTTGATGCCTCAAATCCCCACGAAAGTGGCACCCTTTATTAAAAAGGCAAGACTCGGTCAAATCCCTATCTTTTAGGAAGTTAAATAAGGAGTTTTGGTGGCATCCAAAAGGAGGAATAGAATGGTGCACAAAAATCTGGTGGCATGGGAAAAATTGCATAAGAGGGAGATGAGTTTTGGAGATCTAGGATTCTATCAAATAGATTCCAAGGCTTAACAACTTTCTTAATTTGACCAAGTCAAATAAAATTCCGAAACCACCAGGCATGGGGCATGGAAAACCTTTCTTAGGCATGGAGAAACTCACAAAAAAATATAAAATTAATTAGTAGGGCATGGTGACACTTAGTGGCGTAAGGGAAGAGGAGTCCTCGTCTAACAAGGACTCTTCAATTTAGATTAGGTTAAAACCTTTTGAACCCAATCCAAATTAATTTTGAGTTATCCTAATTAATAAGCAATTCTAATCTAATTAGAAGTCTAATTAAATCAAATTTAATCATATTTAAATCAGGTTAAATTTCTAATTAAATTAAAAATTTGGTGCACTCAAGTCCAAATTGAACTAGAATATGTTTTTTCTTGCAATTGGCTTATCTAATAAATCAATTAGACTTAATCCAATTAAGTCCAAATAAATATTAATTGAATCTAATTTAATTAGACTTAATCTCAACATGGTTGCTCAATCAAATTGAGTAAGTTAGCAATCCAATTGCTAATCGATCCTCCTGCAATACTTGCATTATGTTACATCAATCGTATTGATTGTTTGATCTTAGAATGATTCTCAATCATTAATCAACCATTTGATCTGATAATAATCTTTTATGTGTGTGATCCCGTAGATTCAAACCTAAGTCAGTAGCATAGGAATCAATTTTTGTATCGATCAAAATGACCATCTAGCAATTATACCCAACGTCCAAATAGATCGAATGTATATAAAGCAACATTCTTAGAACCCTGCCATGGTTACCATGTAATTCATCCCTATGATCAATAATGCTCAAGACAACTTTGAGTTAGCTATCAACATTCATACAAGTCATCCATATTTTCTTTCAAAATCTCATAAATCTCGTGACTCCACACGAGGGTTATCCAGATCTAGGTTTTGCTAAATTAAAACACAGCGAGACATTCTCTTCCTGAAGTTAATTAGGAGTGGTCAATTCTATCTTAACTTACACACCAACTCTACAAGTACTTGACTATACATAAAAATCTTCCAAACCTATATTAAAAATATAGGTAGTCCAGCATCAAAGTATAGTGAGTTGCTTGCAAGTCACTATGGTGATCTCAGGTTGAAGGGATACTTATACCCATTAGCCTTAGCTAACTACTCTTGACAGCAAAGTGCTATATTAGTCACATTCATTGCAGATGTACTCCTACATCTCACTTGGATGCTATACCAGTGTCTCCACATCACTTGGTTACGAGGACAACCAACGCATATGGCATACAATGATCTACACTCGATAATTTATCATCCTTATTAATATCTTATCAATAGATCATGAATAGTTTAAGAGCCATCTGATAAATCCTCCTTTATCAATTGGTTGTGGTTCTAAGAACTTCATCATAGTTTAGAAGTTCATTTAAGGAAGATAGATCTTTTATGATGAATAAGCTAAATAACTATTATTATTTAATAATTTATATACTAATTTTAATCATCTACAACTTAGATGATTGGCTTTAGGATATATTTTCCAACAATACGTTGGTTGTCCTCATAACCAAGTAGTACGGAGACATTAGTATGGCATGTAGGTGGGATGCAGGAGTATATCTATATTGAACATGACCAATGTAGCATTCTACTATCAAGAGTAGCTAGCTAAGATTTATGGTATAAGTATTTCTCTGACCTGAGATCATCATGGTGACTTGCAAGCAACTCACTGTACTTTAATTCCAAACTATCTATATTTTTAATATAGGATCAAAAGAATTTTGGATATAGTCAAATACTTGTGTAATTGGTGTGTAAGTGAAGATGGGATTGACCACTCTTGATTAACTTTAGAAAGCAAATATTTTGCTATGTTTTAATTTTGCAAAACTAGGCTTGGATAATCCTCGTGAGAAGTCACAGGATTTGCAAACTTTGAAACATAATATGAATGACTTGTATGAGTAGTGCTAGCTAATTCAAAGTCATCCTAGGCATTATGGATCAAAGAGATGAATTATATGATAACCATAGGTCAGGATTCTTAGAATGTTGCTTTGCATACATTCGACTTATCCGGATGTCATGTACTATTGCTAGATGATCATTTTGATCAATACAAAAATTGATTTCTATGCTATCAACTTAGGTTTGAACCTATGGGGTCACACACATAAGAGGTTGTTACTTTATCAGATGGTTGATCGATGATTGAGAATCATTCAGTGATCGAATTATCAATATGATTGATGAATCGATCAAGTGCAATTATCGTTAGAGGATCGATTAGCAATTAGATTGCTAATTGGTTTAATTTAATTGAGCAATCTAACTGAGATCAAGTCTAATTAAATTAGATTCAATTAGAATTGCTTAGAACTTAATTGGGTTAAGTTCAATTAGTTTATGAGATATGCCAATTACAAGAAAAAAAATTCCATGTTTGACTAGAACTTAAGTGCACCTAATTTCTAATTGAGTTAGGATTTAAATTAGATTTAAATATTATTTAATCTAATTTAATTGATCTCATAGTTAGACTAGGATCACCCATAATTAGGTGATATTAATCCTAGTTTAATGGGTTTAACAAAATAGGTTTGACCCAGTCTAGTTGGAGAAGTCCTAGTTGGACTTGAACTCTCCCACCTTCCTTGCGCCATGCCTATTTTTCCAAGCTAATTTTTTCTCCATTATTGGCATGAGATTCCTCATTCCAATAAGAAGTCCCACGCCCCTTCACTTGGTGGTTTTGGAAATAAGTTTGAACTATTCAAACCTGGAAAGAGGTTTGACCTAGCACTCCTTTTGAAAGAGTCTCAAAATTCCAAAACATTTCCTCTCTCTTTTAGAAGATTTCCCCATGCCCACCTAATTTTTGTTTGACCTTTTTTATTTTATATTTGTGCATGGATTTCAAAGGGATCATGCCATATTTTTAGGGGGCAGCGTCCTAGAGTTGGACGCCCCCTAAAACCCCTCATTTGAATCCCAAAAAACTAGGTATTTCAACTAGTCTTGGAGAGAGAAGGGGATGCCTCCTATTTAAATATTATAAGGCATGAGATACCCTGATTTTCAATGAAAAAAATTTTGAGAGAGAGGGAGAGAAGACATGGGAGGTTTGGTGCTCCAAGTCTTTGGGCATGCTGGTCTCATGAGGACATGAAAGATTCATGTCTTGATGAGAACAAAGGAAGAGAAGCAGGTCTTCTCTTTAGGGTTTCTTTTTGAGTTTTTCTTTTCTATCTTTTAGAAGATCTTTTCACAAAAATATTCAGAGAGAAAGAGAGAAAAGGCATGGAAAAATTCTGGAGAAGAAGGTCTCCTCTTGTTTAGGCATGGAGGTTTGTTTAGGACATCAATGTTTGATGTCCTGAAAGAGAAGATGTGTCTTGTCTTAGGGCTTTTCTTAACCATTTTCTTTTCTTATTTTTGGTAGATCTAAAAGTTGGTCTTCTTATTTCATTCTCCTCCTAATCTTCATCTTTGGTAGTGTCTAAAAGATCTGAAGGATTTTTTATAGATCGACATTCAGGAGGGATCCATGAGAAGCTAGCACTTCGAGTGGATCTTCATTCGACGAACCTCTGATCTGCATAGCAACTTCATGTGGACAACCTATAGAGGCTAGACATGATGTGTGGCTCCAAGCAATAAGGACAACATTGGATATTAGTTGTAGTATTCTCAACCAATGTAAAGGTAAGAGATCTGATCTTTTTTCTGACCTAGATGCAATTTAGGATTTCAGAATAGTTCTAGATTTAGGGTATTGACAATAATCAATACCAATCCCTGAATTATTTTTTAGATTTATTCATTCATCTTGATGTATTATATATCCTAGATGCAGGGTTTAGTAATTAGATCACATGCATAAATAGGTTAAATAGTTTCATCCATGTCTTTCGCTATACCTAGTTTTGAAAAAGTTTTAAAATGTATGCATGAAGTCCTGCATGGTTTTCCAACAGCATGTGCCCTCTCTCTCCAGAAACCACTTGGGGTTGTTGGAAATTGAGTAGGGTTTATAGCATGTAATTCAAAACTTTTTCAAAAATATATATAGCAGCGGAAGCTAAAAATAATCTAATATTAATTCTACAGCATGCATTGATTTAATCAATTACCCTACTCAGGATCTGGACATGCTAATATGTAATTTAAAATTTAAATGTGATCGATCAAAAAATTATATTTGCTAATCAATTCAAGTTTAGAACTCAATACTTGTGCATGGGTAGTTGATCTCCGTGATCTGAATCCTTCAAAATATGCTCTGGTGTCGTGCTGCAGCCGCACACTTGTTCGACCTCTATGGTTGGTCTCAATCGATCCAATCGATCACCTTTTCTCTGATCTATTAGACACTTTAGAAAATCAGAACTTGGTCTTCAGAGGATGATAAGGTGCTATGTCAAGTTTGGTGATGATCCGATGCTCACATCATTTGATCTCTCCATTCGAACCTAGAGTCCCAACTCTAGGGTTTTGTACTCACCGAAAACCTTGACGCTCGAAAACTTTCTCACGCCTACTCTCGGATGAAGTTTCTTTTGTGAAATAAATTTTTGTGGATAAAGGAGATACTCTCCTACCATTTATCCACTTTGAAAATAATTTTAAAAGGGAGAATAGAGAGAACGAAATTCAAAAGTTGGCTTGAGAGGTAGTATGGGTGCAAGAGTACTATTCTCTCTCTCTGGACTTTTCACTTGCCCAAGGTAAGTGCACCTCACTAGATTTCTCTCTCTAAGAAACCCTCCTACGCTTCTCCTCACTCCCTCTTGCACGTTCACATAAAAATTCAGACTTTAAATGGGTGACTATAACGGATTATACGCATGGGAGTGGATAAGAGGCATTGGTTGAACTAGTTTCAACCAATCAATTGAATTCGAATTCAAATCACCTTCTATCCATTTCCATCACACAAACCATGTGTTTGATGTGTAGAAGGACTCTCCTTCTATGCACCCATACCTAGAAAAAATTAGAAAAATTATGTAAAAGTGTGGAGGGCGTGGAGAATAGAATAATGCTAGGGAGTTTGAATTTTGTTCCAACCTCCCAACAACTTGAATTCAAAATTCAAGTCAAGTTTGAACTAGTCCAACCCTTGGACTAGGTCAAAGCAAGATGAGAGAGAGGGGGTGTAGAAACCTCTCTTCTACATGAGAAAAACTTATGTAGAAAAATGAAGGGGCATGGGAAAAAGGTGGAAAAGTCAAATAAGATGGACGCTAGGAAGAATTTGAATTCAAATCTTATTTAACTTGGTCCAAATTGGTTTCAACCAAACTAATTAATTTAAACCAATTTAATCAGATTAAAACTAACCAAATTAGGCTTATCCCAAATCAATTAGTTCCTAGTCAAATTAGAAATTAATTTGGTTCAACCTCTGATCAAATTAGGGTCAAATATCTTTTAGCGATTAGGTCATCTTATGACTTGATCGGGACAAACCCAGTCAAATCCAATTTGATCGAACTTGATTGAATCCTCATTGCTCTATTAAATTGAGCTAATCAATAATTAAATTACTAATTAATCCTCTAAAAATATTAGAGTTCTAATTGGATGGCTGTCTAGGAAACAGAGTTCCATCAACATGAAACTTCTGAAGAGTCCCAAACTAGTGAGACTCTTGAACCCAGTATCCCAAATGAATGGAACTCGCGATCATAGAATCCCAAACTAGAGAGACTCTTGATTAGAGAGTCCCAAATAAGTAGAAATCAGAGTCCTAGTCCAGTGGGACTCATGGTCATAGAGTCCCAATCTAGTGGGACTCTTGACCATAGTGTCTTAAGTCATCAGGACTCATGATCAGCCATCAGATCAGGCAGGAACTTTTTATGTGTATGACCCCATAGGTTTGAATCCTAAGCCAGTAGTATAAGAATAAATTTTCTATACCATTTGATCTGATCATCTAGCAATAGTACCCAACATCCGGATAGGTCGAAAAGTTGCAACATAATGATGATGAACCTGTGGCATATGGTTATCGTATAATTCATCCTCTTGATCTTGATGCTCAAAGGATGATCTAAGGTTTACTGCCAACCCCAAAATTCATCCACGGTATATTTCAAAATTTAGTATCCACCACATGGACCACCTCGACAAAGGGTTTGTTGAATTGAAATACAGTGATGCACTTACTCCAATACTTGTAGGGGTCAATCCCATCTTGACTCACACACCGACTTCATAAGTATTTGACCGCACCCAATAGCCTTCAATCATTGAATTAAAAATTTAGGTAGTCTAGTACCTAAGTACAGTGAGTTGCTTGCAAGTCACCATAGTGATCTTAGGTCAAAGAGACACTTATACCCATATCCTTCGCGAGCAACTCTTGATAGTAGAGAGCTCCGTAGTTGGGTCACATTCAGTAAAATGTATCCCTATAGTTCTCCTACATGACATAACAGTATCTCCATATTTCTTAGTTAAGAGGACAATCAACACTTATGATACACAATGACCTACACTCGATACATTGTTATCTTGGATAACAACGAATCATCTGATCGTGAACTAGTTTTAAGGACTAAACGATAATTCCTCCTTTGTTGAGTCTAAATAGTCCTAAGAACTTCATCACATGAGAGTTCATTATAAGAAGATGCACAAGAGTGATGAAATACTAAAATAATAATTTTATTTATTAATAATTTAAGTATAATTACTTTTAGCTCAACCATCTACAATCTAGATGATTAGCTTTAGGATACATTTTTCAATAGGGGTGTGCACCTCACGAGAAACTCCAAGGGATGCATGCCCCTAATCTTTTCTTTCTTGCAAAGACCAACTCAAAGTGGGATTGTCCAAATCCTTTCCATCCGAGTCCAGGACAAGGTCTGATCAAACTAGGACAAGGTCTGCTCTGACCAAGAATAAATCTAGTCTGACCAAGACAAACCCATAAAGGGTTCCTAGATGAGCCAAATCTAATTTAACTAAGTTCAGACAATCAGGAAATCCATATGAGCAGAAAGTTAGGTCCAATCATGTGCCAGCATGATTTTCTTGAACCTAATTGGATCTAATCTAAATCAATCAGACCATATTAGCTCAATTAATGACATCCAAATCTAAACACTTATTTGTGTGATCCAGTTAGGCATAATTCTATATGATAATAGGATATATCATGATCTCCATCATTGAAATACCTTTTGATAGACCAAAACTCTTTCTGATTCATCTAATTAGAATCATCGATCATCAAGATTATTCTAATTGATCCCAAAATCTACCAGTGATATCTAGCAATATGTGGTGGTAATCCATTAGAATTGAATATGAATCTCTCAGTATAACGAACTGTGTGATTGGATTCTTCTATCATGAGCCTCGATAGGATCTTGATCAAGATGAACTTGTCAAACCCAACACCTATCATATGATTGATTTATTTGATTCGAGTCTAATGTGAAATCCAAATAGAAACTTCTTTCTATTATTTCATACTACCACGGCAATGGGCTTTAGGATTCAGTCTCATGATCATCATAGGACTACTCCTCCTCTACCAAGGTTGATAGATCCCATCTTGGTGCGGTCCAATCACTATAATAAATATGCTATAGCCAACATACACCTCAAAGTTTCAAATGGCTAGGAGACCAAATTATGGTGTAGTCAAACTATAATACCCATAAGATAAACTATCGATGCACCTCAGATCAAAGAACCAAGCACACAACTATGGCATCGAGCTAGTCATTGACGAGAAGGTAGACTTCCTTATGACTGTTCAAAGTGATCATGCTTAGTACCTTATTCTCAACAAGCACCTATACTCTTGCTCCAATATTTTCACATCATAGATTCAAGACTCTTTTATCCTAAGAAAGCAATCATACACTAATCTTCCATATCAATCATCATTCTCATGATGAACCTACGATCGAAAGCCATTTATCAGTTAATTATGATAATACATCTCAAATTCTCAACTATTGAGAATATATGTTATCATACTCATTAACCCAATGGATGTATCACAGATACTTAATTTATAAATATGATAGAAGAAATAATCTACTTTATTAATTATAAGTCAAAATTATAGAAATATCATTAGAAAGTATTTATAAGTATCAGCCAATCTAGCTTCTATGGCATACATCTAATACTGGTATGGCATACAGGTGAGATATAAGGGTACATCATCTCTGAATATGATCAACTTTGAAGCATTTTGTTATCAAGAATTGCTCTAATGGGATATGGGTACAAGTATTCCTTAGATCTGAGATCACCACGATGGCTTGCAAGCAACTAACTGTGCTTTAGTGCTGGACTACTAGAATTTTTAATTTAATGATGGAAGATTTCTAGGCATAGTCAAGTATTTGTGAAGTTGGTGAGTGATTAAGATGTGATTGACCACTCCAAGAGTTTGGAGATAATGCATCACTGTATTTCAATTTAGCAAAACCTTGGCTAGGATAATCTATGTGATGGATTTGGTATTTTGAATATAATGTGGATGACCTAATCAGCATTGATAGTTAAACCCAAAGTCGTCTTATGAGCATTTATTGTCAAGGAGATGAATTATGTGAAAACCATATCTACATGGGTTCTAAGAGTGTTGCTTTATACATTCGACTTATCAGGCCATCGGGTACCATTGCAATATAGTTATTTCAATTAATATAAAAATTTGTTTGTGTGTTATTGGCTTAGGTTCGATCCTATAGAATTATGCATATTAAAGATCTCAATCTGATCAAATGGTTGATCATCGATTAAGAATTATTCTAAGATCAAACAATCAATACGATTAATGTTTGACATAGTATAAGTATTGTCAAAGGATTAATTAGCAATCGAATTGCTAATTGGCTCAATTTGATTGAGCAATAGGGCTAAGATCGAGTCTAATTAAATATGATTTAACTAGATTTATTTTGTACTTGATTAGATCAAGGTTAATTGGCTTATTGGATAAAAAAATTGCAAGAGAGAACAAGTCCCTATTCAATTAGGACTTAAGTACACCCAATTTCTAATTTAACTCAAATTTAAACTAGATTTAAATTTAATTTAATCTAATTTAATTGAGCTGAATTAAGATCACCCTTAATGGATTACACAAGTTTTGATTTGATTGGGTTTAAAAATTGGTTGGACCATGTCAAAACATGGAGCCCCAATCTGATTGGGACTCTCTCTCCTTGCACCACCTAGCCTGCCATGCCCCTTTCCTTGATTTTTTCATGGAACCACTCATTCCTAGAGAGTGTTCATGTGCCTCTATGACCTCTATGATTCCTAGAAAGAAATTAGTTGCGGACTACGTCAAAACAAACAAGTTGTTTTGACCCATGACTCAATTGGATAGAGTTTGACTACATAACTTTCCTTATCCTCTTATGGTCTGATTTTTTTCTAATATCATTGGAGAAAGAGGAAATATTATATGCCACTTCTAGGGAATCCACACCACAAAATAAGGAGGAGGCACCTAACAAAATAAGGAAACACCCAAGGGTTAGGTGCCCTGATCCTTGCCTTATTTGGACATGCCTTTCTAGGTTTTCAACCTAGATGAGGACTCTTGAATGTCTCTCTATTTAAGAGGCCTTTGGGTATGATTTTTATGTAGAATTTATAGCCAAGAGAGAGAGTTTGGGCATGGGAACCTTGGACTCAAAGGAGTCTTGGGCATGGGACTTTGTAAAGACATTGTTGTTGTGTCTAGATAAGAGAAAGAAATAGAGAAGAAGGGTCTTCTCTAGGATTTTGCTTTCAATCTTCTTCGACCATCTTTTTGAGAGAAAAATCTGAGGAAGAAGGCTTCTTCTAGATCATCCCTTCTCCTCCTTTGGTCCTAAAAGAGTTCAAGTGGTTCGAAGAAGGAGCATAGCAATCAACTATCAAAGAAGGATCAGCATAGTGCTAGCATACTGTACTCATTTCTAATTGCTAGAATTTGGATCAACATTAGGGCTTCATGTGGACTTCTCATAGAGCACTGTGCTGATTTCTAATTGCTAGAATTTGGATCAACATTGGGTCTTTATGTGGACTTCTCATAGAGGCCAGACACGTATGCAACTCAAAGCAACAACCTCAGCCTTAGATCAGCAAATGGAGATTTTGACTTGCAAAAGGTAAAAGTGATGCAATCTCTTTATCCTACTAGAATAGATGTATTTTTATTTGATGTTGATATGATCGACATCTTAGTTTTTATTCTTTTTTAAATTTTTAAATTGATATGCATGCATAAATTATGTTATTAGATCCTAGATCTAGAATTTAGTTACATATTTTAATAGATTAATTTGATTAATCCTATGCTTTTGGTGTTCATGTTTTTGAAAAAATTTCAAAATACATGCTATCAAATCCTAATTTTTCCTTCAATTAGTATTAGAGCCTAGTTCTTTTGATCTAATTTTAATGCATGTATTAGATTATTTATTTAGACTAGATCTAAATTATAATCTAAAATTAAACCTTAAATTAAATATTTAGATTGCATGGACTGATCTTATAAGGTTGTCCTATTATGAGGCTTATCCCTTATAGTAAAAAGATTATCCTAGTTCATGTAGATCAAAAATTAATCATAAATATGTTAGATATGATCTAAGTTGATTTATAATTTAATAAAATTTAAAATTATTTAAATTTAAAAATAATAAATTTAGATTACACGTATTGATCTTATAAGGTTTTCCTACTGTAAGGTTTATCTCTTATAGTAAAAAGATTGTCCTAGTAAGTGTTAATCGAAAACCTAATCATAAAGTGTTAGATATGATCTAAGAAATTTATGATCAGAATTGAAAGTATTTCAATGTGAATTTTTATGATCATAAATATGTTAGATTTGATCTACAACGATTTATGATTGGTTAGAATTGAAAGTATTTCAATCTAATTTTTATGATCATAAATATGTTGGATTTGATCTAAAGTAATTTGTAATTTATTTGAATTAAAATTATTTCAATTTGATGTTCATTATCATGAATATGTTTGGATTAGATCTAAAGTTGATTTATGATTTTTTATTTGTATTTTGATTATAAATCAAACATGCAACTGGTTGATAGAATCATATTATAAAAATATTTTATAAATATAAAAATCATTTTCAAAATGCCGAACCCCAATCCTTAGCCCAAAACTTAATTAAGAGTTAAGAGTTGCTTCATTAGGATCTAGGATTGTAAATTGAAGATCCTAAGTCAAAAATCATAATGCTTGGGTTAATGGGTTAGAGTGAATTAAGTCCATTAATTAGATTAGACCTAAGATTATATTAAAGAACGGACTTAATTAAAGAATTAAGTAAATCTAATCAAATATTGTCTTAGATTAGGTCAAGATCTCTATAGATTAATTATAATAGTTGTAGTTGGTTAAGTTTATATCTTTAACAAGAACCAAATGAGCTTGATTCTTGGCTAAGCAGTTCAGCCAAAACTATTAGGATGATCCAATCAAATCTAATTAACCGGTTGGTGTTTATGATAGGTCTAACAATTTATGACTAATAGTCATTAATTAAAAGCTACTTGTACTGATTCAGTCTTTAACGAGTTAATGGCATATCCCTCCCACCGATCTTACTTATCTAGCCTTCTTGGTGAAATTATGTTTTGATCAGATCACTTGATAATTTGAGCTGACCTATGTCAGCTAGGTAAATTAATTTGACTAATTTAGGTGCTCCTAAACCAGCCTATCTGTGGTCTCTATTGATCTGACTTGGTGAAGTTAGTGGGAGGATCATGATTAGCTGGCTCATCTGACTCTCTTCTCTAAAATAAGTTAACCAAATCCTTTAAGATTTTTAGGTCCTTAAAATGAAATAGTTATAGTGATAACTAGATCATATCCTCCTATTAAGGTGGATGGTAATAGATCTAATAGTCTAGGTGGACATTGGAGGCACCTTACACTTGATGTTCATTGAGATATTATAATTATCATTCATCATATGATGATTAGGTTGCACTCTCTGCATAGCAATCAGGTTAGTCAGAGCATTCATTAGGCCTAGTCATCATTCATTTGCTGCACCGAACTCGATCATGTTAATAGTTGGACCTAATCGAAACTTTCAGTGGGGGCCTTAGTCTACTGAAAAGAAACTTGGGGCAAAACTTAATACTAAAAATTATTTAGAGAAATAATTAGTTAAGAACCTATCCATAGATGCACACGGATTAGCCCGAGCTTTCTTCGAGCTCGTATGCAGTCTATGTGGATTCTAGTATCTACTAAGAAATTAAGATAATTTCTCGAATTAGAGGTAGAGGCTTCCAATTTGAATAAAATAGTGGAAGAATATTTTGATTAAAATCTAAATCTTTAAGTTTAATAAATTATTTAGTAAATAGGCTATTTGATTCTTTTTTGTGCAACTAAGGCCAAACCCTTATTGCTTCGTTCACTATTAGGCAATGACATACTTATGGGATCTAAATTTGATAATAAGTATTAGAAGTTAAACATTATTCAGTAGCACCAATAGGTTCATGCTATGGCTTCTATGCCCAATCTAAATAAAAAGTCTAAGACTAACCTAAATCAGGCAGAGTGCTTCTACTGTAAGAAGAGCATTGGAAGAGGAACTATCCTCAGTACCTTGCTTTTCATGATCTAATAGGCTAAACAAGAGAAAAGAGCAAGTAATTGCTAATCAAAGATGTTATATGATAATATCTTATAATTTCTCAATTTGTGATACTACTGTTGGAAGAATCTAGGATTTCTAGCATGTATTTTGAAACTTTTTCAAAAACATAATAGCAGAAGCAGTAGAATAATCTAAATAATCTATAAAATATGTAGATAAATCCTAGATCTAATGATATAATTCATGTATGTATATAAATATAAAAGTTAAATAAAATACAAAATCATGATGTTGATCATACTAAAATCAAATAGGAAAACTAGATCGGATCTAGTGGGAGAAAGAGATTGAATCTCTCTTACCTTTCACAAGTTGGGATCTCAACTTGCTAATCTAAGGCTGAGATTATTGCTTTGAGCTGCACATGCATCCGGCCTCTATGAGAAGTCCACATGAAGCCCCGATCATGATCTTAAGTCCAACAATCTAGAAATCATCATAGTGCGCTAGCACTATACTGATCCTTTATTGATGGTTGATGCCGAATCTTCTTCTTCAATTGACTTGAACTCTTTAGGGACCAAAAGAAGAGAAGGGAGGATTTGGAAGAAACCTTATTCTCATGTTTTTCTCTCAAAAATTGATGAAAGAAAATCTGAAATACAAACCCTAGAGAAGACCCTTCTTCTCTAGGCCTTTCCTCTCACCAAGGAACAATAATTTATGCCCTTACAAAATCCAATGCCTTCAACCCTGATGCACCCAAGGTCTCCAAACCCTAGCCCTCTCTCTTAGATCTATATAATTTGAAACAATCATGGCCTAACTTCTTTTATATAGAGAGTTAGAGAAGAGTCTCTGTTTAGGTCAAGCACCTAGATAGAGAGTCCAAAAGAGACTAGGATTGGGGTGCCCAACTCATACGCACCCCATCTTTATTTTGTGGCTTGGAAATTAGGATATGGTGCATAAATAAAACCTCTTTCTCCCATGACAATATCAAGAATAAATCAGATTAATTGGCTCCATAATTGGATAAGAGTTTTGGTTTATCCAATCACTGCTTCTTCGTTTTGGTCAAATCCAAAACCATAAACCATTTAAGAGGGATATGGGGGAAAGAATTGGCATAGAGCCTCTTTGAATATCACATTTTATATGAAAAAATCAATGGGAAGGGTGTGGAGAAAGGGAAGGTGGCGCAAGGGAGGAGTCCTAGTCTAACTGGGACTTTACGCTTTGAATAGTCAAACCAAATCATTAGCCCAATTAAAATAGATCTTGATGCAACCTAATTAATGATATTCTTAACCAAATTAGGAACCTAATTTAATTAGATTTAATTTAATTTATTTTTTTAATCAAATTAAAAATTAGATGTACTTAAGTCCTAGTTCAATTGGAAGTTGCTCTCTTATACAATTAGCTCATTCAATAAATTAATTGAACTTGATCCAATAAAGACCAAATCAAAACTAATTGAATCATATTCAATTAGACTTGATCTCGTCACTTTAACTCAATTAAATTGAGCCAATTAGTAATTCAATTGTTAATCGATCCTCTTGCGATACTTGCACTAGGTCAAACATCAATCGCACTGAATGTTTAACCTTAAAATGATTCTTAATCGTTGATCAACCATCTGATCAGAATGAGACCTCTAATGTGTATGACCCTATAGGTTCAAACCTAAGCCAAAATCATAGAAATAAATTTCTATGCCAATTAAAGTGACTATTTAGAAATGTTACCTAATAGTCGGATAGGTCGAATGTATAAAGCAACGCTCTTAGAATCCATCCGGATATAGTTTTGATATAATTTATCTCAATGATCTAAATGCTTATAGGATGATTCAGAGTTTAACTATTAATTCTAAATAGATCATTTATATTATATTTCAAAATATCAAATCCATCTCATGGATTACCCTGGCCAAGGTTTTGCTAAGTTGAAATACAATGATGTGTTATCTCCAAACTCTTGGAGTGGTCAATCCCATCATGATCATGTTAGATGTGTGCTCTAGAAGTTAGATTGGCTAACACTTCTAATATACTTTCTAGGAGTATTTTTATAATTTTGACTTAAAATTAATAAAAAAAAAATTTTCTATCATATTATGTGTTTAAAGTATCTATGATACATCCTTTGAGTTAATAGGTATGATAATGCATATTTTTAAGAGTTAAAAATTTAAAGCATGTATTATCATAATTAACTCATAAATTGCTCTCGATCTTAGGATTATTATAAGGATAGTGATCGATTTGGAAGATTGATGTACAATCATTTTTCTAGGATAGATGTATTTTGAGTCTATGGTGTGAAGATATTGGAGCAAGAGTACAGATACTTGTTGAGAACAAGAGCACTGAGCATGACCACCTCGAGCAGTCACAAGGGAGTCTACCTCCTCGTCAATGACTAGCTCAATGTTGCAGTTATGTAACTGATTCTTTGACTTGAGGGGCATTGGTAGTTCACCCTATGTGTGTTATTGCCTGACGACACCATAACTTGATTTCCTAGCCATTCAGAACCCTGAGGTGTATGTTGGTTATAGCATGTTTATTGTAGAAATTGGATCGTACCAATAGGAGATCTATCAACCTCGGTAGAGGAGGAGTAGTCCTATGATAATCATGAGATTGAGTCCTTAAGCCATGGTAGTATGAATTAATAGAAAGAAATTTTTATTAGGGTTTCACATCAGACTCGAATCGAATGATTTATTCATATGATGGGTGTTGGGTTTGACGAGTTCACCTTAACCCTAATCCTATCGAAGCTCATGATAGAAGAACCCAATCACACAGATAGCTACACCAAGAGATTCATATTCGAATATGATGGATTGCCACCATATATTGCTAGGTATCACTAGTGGATTTTAGGATCAATTAGAATTATCTTGATGATCGATGATTCTAATTAGATGAATTAGAAGAGCTCTGATCCATCAAAAGATATTTTAATGATTTCGATGATGGAAATCATGACATGTCACATTACTATATAGAACTAAACCTAACTAGATGACACAAATTAGAGTTTGGATTTAGATGTGATAAATTGGGTTAACCTAGTTCGATTGATTTAGATTAGATCTAATTATATTCAAGAAAATTATGCTAGCATACGAATGAGCACAATATTCTCCTTCTATAGCCTTTCTGGTTCAACTTGACTGAGCCAAATTAGATTTGGCTCATCCAGGAGCTTTGTATGGATTTATTCTAATCTAACAGGGCTTGTGATAGTGAGAACAAGCCTTGTCCTAATCTGACAAAGCTTGTCTTGATGAGATCAGGGTTTATTCTAAAATCATGAGATGAAATTTGGACAAGGCTCAACTAGGAACCCTATATAGATTTGTATTGATTTGACTAGACCTTATCCTAGCCTTATCAAGGCTTGTCCTAAAAGAAATAAGCTTTTCCAAATTCTATTGGATGGCATTAAAACAAGGGTCAAACGTTGGCCCACTTTGCAGGAAAGAAAGGAGGTGGCAAGTGCCCTTGGAGTTTTCTCCTGGGCACGTGTCCCTAGGATGTTACATGAGGAGAGAGAGCCCTAGGAGGCTACGTGCCCCTCTCTCTTTGGCATGCACCTTTATCAATATAGTGGAGTGCCCCATTCAAATAGGATTTGAATGGGTCCAATCATTTGAATTTGATTCAAATGCTTATGACGATAATTGCCTACGCCAATCAACTTTATCCTCCCATATCCATGCCACTTTCTCCTATGTTTTGTGTGAAAAAAATCTAAGAAAAAGGGTGTGGGGCATGGGATTTCAGATTGAAAGTCCTTCTGCATTAAGCAATCCAATTGCTTAAAGCTCCAGGACTCCAAGGTGGTGCTAGATCTATAAAAAGGGCCCTACGCTAGTTGTTTTGGTATCGCAATTTCTCCATGCCAAAGCTCTACCCCTTTGTCCAGCTTCATGCCTCCCTCCTCTACTCCTCTCCCTCTTCCATGCCCAAAATGGTTGAGAAAAAATAGAGATCAAAAGTTGAGTCTCTGATTATGCAAAGTCTACACAACTAGCTCCCGAATCGAGAGATGAAGGTGCTGCCATCAAAGATCAATTTGAAGGCTTTCTAGATTGACATCAGATCTGATCTTTGAAGATTAGATCCAGAAGGTGATGAAATCTAGATCTAATCCAGTAGACTTTGATAGAGACTGAGCATGTGCATGGCTCAATCCAGAACCTCAGGCTTCATTAGATCATCAGCAGAGTAAACTATTTACCCAAACAAGGTAATAATTATTGTTATAATTTTATTTTAATTTTAGCTTTCACAATCAAATCATACCAATTAGATCTAAGAACTCTCATATTAGATTAAATCATAGTAGAATTTTTTTAAAAAAAAAATTTACTTTAGATCTGATCAGATCAGATCGATCCTACGGCAAGAAAACTAGTTTTTCCTTCAACTGGTACCAGAGTAGGTTTGCAGTTCTTTAGATCAGATATTGATCTAATTTTAATTTTATTTATGATCTAATATAACTAATTTTAGATGTTACATGAGATGCAATCAGATCTAAAATTAGTAGATTAAATTAAAAATTTTACATATGCGATATATGTGATGCATGTCTAGATTAGTTTTATTGTTCTATGCAATGAATTATCTAGAATAAATTTTTTTGATATGATCAATTAAAAATTTATTTTTAGATGTTATATTAGATAAAATCAGATCCAAAACATGCATGTATGTATTTTATTTTGATATATGAGATGTACGTAAAGCATGTATAAGTTAGATCTTTAATTATATATGCGATATATGTTTTAGACCTAACTGTTTTATAACATAGATTAAATTTTTGATTAAAGCATTCTCCTTGGCCATCCAGTCATAAGAGTAAGAAAGGTTTAAAGGCCCTCTCTTTTTATTCGATGGGGTACTCTTATGGCATTTAGGGATGTTGCACGTTTGTCCTTAATCAGAAATCAAAATTTACTTTTCTGAAAAATTTTGGATCTTAAAATTCTAGGATTCTTTATACATGTTTTGTTTATGAACCCTTGGACTTAATTAAGAATTAAGTTCATGAAATTAATTAGGTCCATAAATTATAAATTTTTGGATCTAAGACACCTTCATAAAATATGGGTTTGGGTGTGGGTAGCTCAATTAGGTCAAGCAGTTGATCAAACCAAATCAAGAGTTGATTTAGTGGGATCAAAAGTACATAGATTTGACCAACCCATTAGATGTAAGTCTTGGTCAAGATCGACTAACAGTCACATATAGTCGATCAAGTTAAGACCTAACTTGACTTCATAGTTCGAGTCTTGGATTGTAGGCTAACGTAATTGATTTTGGTTTGATAATTTGCTATCTAAGGTATGTTTGGCAGATATGACTGACTAGTTTTTAATTTGGAGCTACTTGACAAGAATGCATTCATGGTGAGTTAATGGCATATCCCTCCCATCGGTCTCACTTATCTGACCATTTGGATCGACCTAGTTCTAATTTGAGAGGGCTAACAATTTGAGCTAACCCATGCCATTAGGTTAGACATAATTATTATGACTAAGTCGAGTCTAAGAGATCTAAATCAAATCTTTCTAAAAAAATATTAAGTCATAGGTCTTCCACCATTGTAGATGTGTAGGCCCTTCCCAAGGTTGATTGTTCTCGGCTAGATACATTGCTTTAATTACATCAGAAAGATACAACCACATCTATAAGGCATTGGATGCTACAGATTAGAGGATGGGTTGGGCTTAATATTTTGGATACAGTGAGAGTCCCAATTAGGAGTTCAATTCATGCAAATGGTGGGTTTGACTTAACTAAGAAGTGGAGAAATATTCCGAGCATGGTAAGCTTCATGAATTAGAGATCAGGTTTGAGTACTCCATGACTAGAGAATCATTAGACAAGAGTTGTCCACTTATCGGCTGATCCATCATCAATAACTGTTAGGTGAGATGGTGAGCCGATCAGTGGGACTGCTCCATCCACTAAAAGTCTTTGATCATGAAGATTTTTGCATCTCTACTAAGAGAGTGTAGAGATCCGAAAAAATAATGGAAGCCTAATTTATTTAAAAATAAAATTTTTAAATAAATTGGTCAAGTCATATTATAAGTCTAACTAGAAACTTTAACTCTCTACAAAAAAATGTCTGCATCAAACCCACTAGTCCAAATCCTAGACACCTACAGACTGATCGAACCAAATTTTAAGGATTGGCTATGGAACTTCAAATTTATTTTGGGTTTAAAAAAGCTAACCTATGTATTAGACCAGGACCCCCCACTTTATTAGCCCGTCTAACTATTGATTAGAAAGCATCTAATGAGAAGTGGTCAGATGATAATAACAAGATTAGGTGCTACATGTTGGGCTCCATGTTAGATGAGTTACAGCACCAACATGAAGACATAAGGACTGCATGCCAAATGTTGGCACACCTTCAAGAGTTGTTTGGTGAATAGAGTCGTGTAGCCTGGGACCAAGTCTCAAGGAGACTTCTAAGGCACAGATGTGCAATGGGCAGTCAGTCCAAGATCATTGCTTGATGATGATCAAGGGCTTAGAAGAGCTTGAGAAGCTTGGTATCATATTGGACAAAGACCTGCAGATTGATGTGATCCTATAGTCCTTGATTGATGTGTATAGGCAGTTCATTATGAATTTTTATATGCATAAACTCTAGTGCACCTTGGCTAAGTTAATAAACATGCTGGTTATTACCGAGCAAACTATGAAAAGTTCAAAGGGCTCAGTTCTTGCTGTGGAGCGTACTTCCTTCAAAAAAGAATTTTTTGAAAAGAAGAAGAAGTCCACAATGAACTATAAGGTAGAGGGGAAAAAGAAAAAGGGAGAGTCGAAGAAGAAGACTGCAGGTAAAGAAAAATATTTTCATTACAACACTGATGATCATTGGAAGTGGAACTACCCTTCGTACCTAGCTAGCCAGAAGATTAAGAAGAAAGCAAGTCCTTCTGGAGATATGCTCATCATTGAAACTAACCTTATATTTTTTTTTGCATCCAATTGGATGCTTGACTCTAGTTCTAATGCTCACTTATGCACTTCTATGCAGTGTCTTAAGGAGTGCTGGTGGCTGAGGGATGGTGAGATGATCTTACACATTGAAAATGGAGTAAGACTGAGAGATGATGATATCAAATATTGACTCTAAGAAATGGTTAGATGTAATGAAGTTAGAAATTGACTCAATGCACTCAAACCAAGTCTGGACCTTAGTAGATCCATCTGAAGGTATAGTACCCATTGGGTGTAAATAGATCTTCAAGAGAAAGATGGGTGTAGATGGAAATATAGAGACATTCAAAGCTAGGTTAGTAGTGAAAGGATATAGTCAAGGTGAAGGTATTGACTATCAAGATACCTTTTCCCCAGTAGCCATGCTAAAATTCATCTGCACATTGCTTGCTGTTGTAGCCTATTTCGATTATGAAATATGGTAGATGGACAAGAAAAATAATGTTCTTAAATGAATATCTTGAGGAAGATATCTACATGAAATAGTTGCTTGGTTTCACATTCAGTGATGGTGATCATAAGGTCTACAAGCTGCAAATGTCCATCTACGGACTTAAGCAAGCATCTTGGAGCTGGAATACTCATTTTAATGATAAAATCAAATTATTTGATTTCATAAAGAATTAGGAGGATCCTCTGTATTCTAAAAGGATAGTGGGAATGCTGTTGTCTTCCTCATATTGCACGTGGATGACATCCTCTTGATTGAAAATGATATTCTCACGCTAACATTGGTCAAAGTATGGTTATCTAAGGAGTTTTCTATGAAAGACTTAGGAGAGGCATCCTTTATGTTGAAAATTAAGGTCTATAGGGATAGACTGAAGAGAATGCTAGGTCTCTCATAGAAGATGTATATTGAGAAGGTGTTGAAGAGGTTCAGCATGAAAAATTGCAAGAGGAGACTAGTACCCTTCAGACATGGCATTCATCTCTCCAAAAAGATGTATCCCAACACACTTGACGAGATTAAATGCATGAGCAAGATTCTTTATGCTTCAGCAATAGAAAGCCGCATGTATTCCATGCTATTTATATGACCTAATATCACCTATGCTATGAGTGTCACAAAAAGATATCAGTTAAATCAAAGTGAAGAGCACGGACTTCTATAAAATATATCCTTAAGTACTTAAGAAGGATTAAGGATATGTTTTTGATCTTTGGTAATGAAGAACTCCAAACTAGGGGTATACAGACTTAGACTTTATGTTGATATAGATGAATGAAAGTCTACATTCAGTAATCTATTCGTATGCAATGGTGGTACTGTGAGTTGGAAGAGTTTCATGCAGACTGTGTCAAGAGTTCCACTAGACTGGAACTCATCGATCGAAAATCCTACTGCATTAAAACTTTAAGTCTTACTTGTCTAGGATTCTATGATAAAGAGTCCTACTGATATGGAACTCTATGATCATGAGTTTTATTCATTAGGATAGTGGGGTCAAGAGTCCCACTGGTCGAGGACTCTTCGATCAAGGGTTCCATATTGATGGAACTCTGTTATCCAAAAACCCACTAGATTTGGACTCTATATTTATAAAAAGTTTAATTAGTGATTTAATTACTAATTAACTTAATTTAATTGAGAAATAAATTTTTGTTTGAGTCCAATTGAATTGGATTCAATTGGATTTGACCTGATTAGGTTATGAGATGATCTAATGGCCTAGGAGGTTTGTTTCCTAATTTGATTAGGGGGTTGGGCTTAATCAATTTCTGATTTGATTAGGATTTAATTAAGCCTAATTAAGTCTAAATTAGTTTGATTTAATTTGGTTTAATTGGACCTAGCCAAATTAGTTTGGGTTGGTTCAATTGGATAAGATTCTTTTTTAGACTAGTTTGACTGGTCTACCTATGCCACATCACCCTTATCTGCACCGCCTCCTTTTCTATGAGAAAAAGTTTCTCATAACATCTCCATGAACAAGAGAGGGTGTGCACCAGGCTTTCTCATGCCTTGTAGATAATGAAGGGAAATCCTGATTTCCCGGTCCAGGTTCGTCCAGATCTGATTAGATCAAGAGATATATTTCAAAAATTTTCTCTTGATCTCAATCAGATCTTGATATGTTTCAGATCTGATTCTTATTATTTTAATAAATAAAATAAAATAAGATAAATTAAATCAAATTTAATTTACCTGATTTGGGTAATCCTATTACCCTGTAGATGATCCTGATTGCAGCGGAAGGTTCTGGATCTTAGCCACGCAAGCGCCTGGCCTCTACCGGTATCCACTCGGGTTGGATCTGGAGATCCTCTTCTTCTCTATCACACCTCCAAAAATCAGATCTGGATCTGATCTGGAGGATCTTCAAAACTCTTTTGAAGATCTGCAGTCGTCCTTTTGCAGCAGCGCAGCCTTCTTGCTTTTGATCGCCTTTCCTTGATCTGAATCGCACCAACCTAAAGTCCAAAACACCTTTTGGACGTGGAGAGCAAGGGGAGAAGAGACTATGGCATGGAGAAGGAGGGGAGAGGCAGCCTTGGGGCGTGGGGTTTCTCAATTGCATTAGAATTAGGGTTGGGCGCAGGGTCTTATTTATAGACCTCTTGTGATCCAACTCCTCTTCCTCTCAACCAATCACAACCCTTTGTGAAATCAGATCTAAATCTGATTGGTTGGAATAGAGACCCCTGGATTCCTCCTTAGAGGGCGCCTAAGACCAGTCAAACTGGATTCTTAGTAGAACTCTGATTGGAATCCAAAAGGGAGGTGGAGTCCTTGTCCAACAAGGACTCCTAGGCGCCTCCTACTTGGGCTCACGCCACCCTTGGCGTGCGCCCTTCTCCTTGCCAGGTTCTGGCAGGGGGACAGGCCCCCACCAGCTCTCCAATAGGTGCATGACATGTGGTCAAAAGTCAAAGGGTCAATGGTCAACGTTTGACCAGTCAAAGGTAGACTTTTGACCAAAGTCAAAGAACAAGAAATGGCAGGTGACCAAAAATGGCAGGTAATGTCTTACAAATAAGACAACCTATTCTGACTTGGACAACCTCCAGTCAGACCATATGAAGGCCTCTGATTGAGCACAAACTCCTTTGGCTCAGTCAGGACAACTTATTTATGATAGTAAAAGAAGAACGTTAGGTTCAATCGAGTGCTAGCACGATTTCCTTGAACCTAATTGAATCTCATTCAGATCAATTGAACTAGATCAGTTCAATTGATGATCACCAGATTCAAACCCTTGTTTGTGTGACCCAGTTAGGTTCAGTTCTGTATGGTAATGGGATATGTCATGATCTCTATCATAGACATCATCGAAACTCCTTTCGATGGATCAGAACTCTTCTGATTCGAACAGCTAGAATGATCGATCATCTAAATCATTCTAATTGCTCCCAAAATCCACCAGTGACACCTAGCAGTATATGGTGGCAACCCATCAGAGCTGAATGCGAACCTCTTGGTGCAGCTACCTGTGTGATTAAGTTCTTCTATCTTGAGCCCCGATCAGATTAGGGTTAAGGTGAACTCGTCAAACCCTAGTCTCTGTCATATGATGTAATCATTCGATTCGAGTCCAATGTGAAAATCTAAATAGAAACTCTTTCTATTATTTCACTCTACCATGGCCATGGGATTTCTGGACTTGATTCTCATGATCATCATAGGGCTACTCCTCTACCACCGAGGTAGATAGATTCCCATCTTGATGCAATCCAGTTCCTACAATGAACATGCTATAGCCAACATACACCTCAGGGTTCCATATGGCTAGGAGACCGAGTAATGGTGTAGTCAAACTATAACACCCTCAAGGTGAACTGCCGATGCATCTCAGGTCAAAGAACCAGACACACTACTGCAGCATCGAGTCAGTCATTGACGAGAAGGTAGACTTCCTAATGACTACTCGAGGTGGTCACGCTCAGTGCCCTCGTTCTCTAACGAGTACCTGTACTCTCGCTCCGGTGTCTCCACACCGTAGACTCAAGACTCATCTACTAAAGAGAAGCGATCGTACACCAACCTTCCGGATCAATCACCATCCTCGTGATGATCCTATGGTCGGGAGCTGTTTATGAGTTAATAATGATTATTCATGTCTTAAATTTTCAACTCTTGAAAATATGAATTATCATTACCATTAACTCAAAGGATGTATCACAGACACTAAATACACATGTGTGATAGAAAATAACCCATTTTATTAATTATAGTCAAAATTACAATTTTGCCCCTAGAAGTGTATTACAAGTGTCAGCCAATTCTGGCTTCTAGGGCACATATATCTAACAATCTCCCACTTGTCCTAAAGCCAATTGGCTACAAGTCTAAGTCCCATCTTCTCAAGGTGGGCTTCGATCTTCTGCTGGCCCAACGGCTTTGTAAGTGGGTCTGCCACATTATCTGCGGAGTTGACTCTCTTGACCTCAACGTAACCTTTCTCAAGGTAATCGCGGATGAGATGGTATCACCGTTTGCTTAGGAACTCTTCCAGCACAAACAGTCTGCCAGATGTCGACTTTCGATCATCTATATCGGACATGAAGTCCGAGTCTGTGTATCCCTGGAACTTGGAGTTCTCCATTACCAAAGACCAACATCATATCCTTAGTTCTTCTCAAGTACTTAAGGATACATTTCACAGAAGTCCAGTGTTCTTCACCTGGATTTGACTGATATCTGCTTGTGACACTCACAGCATGGGCTATATCAGGTCGTGTACATAGCATGGCATACATGAGGCTCCCTATTGCAGAAGCATAAGGGATCTTGCTCATGCGTTCTATTTCCTCAGGTGTGCTGGGGCACATCTTCTTGGAAAGATGAATACCATGTCTGAAGGGTATTAATCCCCTCTTAGAGTTTTCCATACTAAACCTCTTTAGTACTTCCTCTATGTACATCTTCTGTGAAAGTCCTAGCATCCTATTCGGTCTATCCCTATAGACCTTAATTCCTAGAATAAAGGATGCTTCACCTAGGTCTTTCATGGAGAATTCCTTGGACAACCACATCTTGACTGATGTCAACATGGGAATATCATTCCCAATAAGGAGGATGTCATCCACGTACAATACGAGGAAGACAACAGCGCTCCCACTGACCCTTTTGAAAACACATGGTTCCTCTTCGTTTTTGATGAAACCAAACTTTTTGATCACATCATTGAAACGAGTGTTCCAGCTCCGAGATGCTTGCTTAAGTCCATATATGGACCTTTGCAGCTTGCAAACCTTGTGATCAGTATCACTGGATGTGAAACCTAGCGGCTGTTCCATATAGATATCTTCCTCAAGATATCCATTTAGGAATGCCGTTTTCACGTCCATTTGCCATATTTCATAATCGAAATAGGCTGCAACAGCAAGCAATGTGCGGATGGATTTTAGCATAGCTACCGGGGAAAAGGTATCCTGATAGTCAATGCCTTCACGTTGACTATAACCTTTTGCCACCAGTCTAGCCTTGAATGTCTCCACATTCCCATCTGCACCAATCTTTCTCTTGAAGATCCATTTACACCCAATAGGTACTATACCTTCTGGTGGATCTACCAAGGTCCAGACTTGGTTTGAGTGCATCGAGTCGATCTCTGACTTCATTGCCTCAAGCCATTTCTCGGAGTCGATATCTGATATCGCCTCGTTGTAGGTTTTGGGATCATCACCATGAGCACCATTACCTATGAGGAACATTTCCTCTACATCCTCTGAAATAATACCTAAGTATCTTTCAGGGGGACGGGAAACTCTTTCCGATCTACGAGGTGGAGGAGGTAGTGTTCTTATTGGCTCAACCTGATTTGGTTCCACTTGGTCCTTAGCTCGTTCTGCTTGTGAGACTTTCTCATCAAGCTTAATCTGCTTTCCAATGCCACTATCTTGAATAAACTATTTTTCAAGAAATATGGCATGTCGACTCACAATCACATTGTGGTCTTCTGGAATGTAGAAATAGTATCCTAATGACTCTTTAGGATATCCTATGAATCGAGCTCTAAAGGACCTAAACTCTAACTTGTCCGCTTGTTGTCTTTTGACATGAGCCGGACAACCCCAAATTCTGAGATGACTCAGACTTGGTTTCTTACCGTGCCATATCTCATACGGTGTGGTAGGAACGGTTTTAGAGGGAACCCTATTCAGTAAATAGATTGAAGTTAATAATGAATGTCCCCAAAGAAAATCTGGGAGGTCTGTGAAGCTCATCATGGATCGAACCATATCCAATAGAGTCCGATTTCTCCGTTCTGAAACCCCGTTGAGTTGAGGTGTTCCTGGTGGAGTCCATTGAGAGACTATGCCATTTTCCTTAAGATAGTCTAGGAATTCCCGGCTAAGGTATTCACCTCCTCGATCTGATCGAAGAACCTTAATGGGTTTTCCAGTTTGTTTTTCTACTTCATGTCTGAATTCTTTGAACTTTTCAAAGGCTTCAGACTTATGTCTCATAAGATACACATACCCATACCTAGACAGATCATCGGTAAAGGTAATGAAGTAGACAAAATTGCCTCTAGCCGGCACATCGAATGGGCCGCACACATCAGTATGTACTAGGGCAAGGAGATCTGTGGCCCTCTCCCCATGTCCAACAAAAGGGAGTTTAGTCATTTTGCCTTGAAGACAAGATTCACAAGTTGGATATGACTCAAAAGTCAATGGACTCAATAGCCCATTTTTCTCCAATTTGTTAATCCTATCTTCTGCTATATGACCTAATCTCAGGTGCCATAGATATCTGTCGTTTGGACTATCCCTAGGTCGTTTGGCATTCACGTTTTGCTCGATAGTTAAAACAGGTACATCAATATGCAACTGATAAAGACCATTAACAAGGAAACCATTTGCAATTTTATTTCTTTCATAAAGAATGTTACAATGGTCCTTAAAGAAGGTGATCACATAACCTTCTTGTGCTAAGCATGAAACAGAAATCAAATTCCTGCTAGCTGCAGGCACATAATAACAGTCTTTTAAAACTAAGTCTAAACCAGATGGTAATCGCAGAGGGTATGTTCCCACGGCTACTGCAGCAACTCTTGCTCCATTACCGATGCGTAGGATCATGTCTCCATCCCTCAGCCTCCTGCTATCCTCAAGACCCTGCATAGAAGTGCACAGATGAGCACTAGAACCAGAGTCAAGCACCCAACTGGATGCAGAAGAAACCGTAAGGTTAGACTCAATAACGAGCATACCTCCAGAAGGACCTTCCTTCTTGTTCTTCAGGGTGGCCAGGTAAGTAGGGCAGTTCCGCTTCCAATGGCCGTCGCTGTTGCAATGGAAACACTTTCCTTTGCCATCGACCTTCTTCTTCGGTTCTGCCTTCTTCTTCTTTGATCCTTCTACCTTTTGCTTTTTCACAGACTTCTTTTTCTTTCCATAAGACTTTCTTTTGGAAGAAGTCCGTTCCATAGCAAGAACTGAGCCTTTAGAACCTTTCATAGAAAGCTCAGCGGTAACCAGCATATTCATCAACTCGGCCAAGGAATTTTGAAGTTTATGCATGTGGTAATTCATGATGAATTGCCCATATGCATCAGTCAAGGATTGCAGAATAATATCGTTCTGCAAGTCCAAGTCCAACTTCACACCGAGCTTCTCAAGCTCTTCCATGTCCTTGATCATTGTCAGACAGTGATCTTGGACTGACTGCCCATCACGCATCTTAGCCTTAAAAAGTCATTTTGTGACTTGATATTTGGCTGCGCGACTCTGTTCACCAAACATCTCCTGCAGGTGAGCCAACATTTGGCGAGCAGTCCCGATATCTTCATGTTGGCGCTGGAGCTCATCAGACATCGAGCCCAACATGTAGTATCTGGCCTTATTGTCTTCGTCAATCCATTTTTCCAGAGACGCTCTCTGTTCAGTGGATGGACGAGCTGGTAAGGTGGGAGGGTCCTGGTCCAAAACATGTGTTAACTTCTCTGAACCCAAAACAATTTTGTAGTTCCTGAGCCAATCTTTATAATTGGGTCCAGTCAGTCTATGTGTGTCTAGGATACGTGCCAGTGGGTTGGACGCAGACATTTTCCTGTAGAGAGTCAAAGATTCTAGTTAGATACTGTAATTTTGACTTGACCAATTTGTTTAGGGATTTTATTTTTAAACAAATTAGCTCCCACTATTTTCTCGGATCCCTACACTCCCTCTGTAGAGATGCGAAAATCTCCGCGATTGATGATTTCTAGTGGGTGGTGCGGTCTCACCAACTGACTCATCACCTCACCTAACAGTTATTGGTGATGGGTTAGCCAATGAGTGAACAACTCTTGTTCAATGATTCTCTAATCATGGTGCACCCAAACTTGGTCTCTAATTCATGAATCTCACCGTATCCGGAATATTGATCCACTCCTTAGTTAAGTCAGACCCACCATTTGCATAGACTGGGTTCCTAATTGGGTCTCTCACCGTATCCGGAATATTGAGCCCAACTCATCCTCCAGCCCATAGCATCCAATGCCTAATAGACATGGTTGCGTCTTCCCGGTGCAACTGAGCCACTGTATCCAGCCGAGAACAATCAACCCCGGGAAGGGCCCGCACGTCTACAATGGTGGAAGACCTCAGACTTAATCTTTTCTTAGGGAGAATTGATTCAGGTCTCATTAAACTAGACTTGGCTTAGTCATAACAATTATGACTAACCTAGTGGCATGGGTCAGCTCGGATTATTGACCACCTCAGATCAGAACTGTGTCAACAGATATGGCCAGGTAAGTGAGACCGGTGGAAGGAATATGCCGTTAACTCGCACAAGAACGCATTCAGGTCGAGTAGCTTCCAATTAAAAACCAGTCGGTCGTCTGTGCCAAACTTACCTTAGACACCAAATTGTTGAGTCAGAACCAATTGGGTTAGCCTACAATCCAGACTCTAACCTCTGAGCCTAATTAGGTCTTGCTTGATCGTGACTCGATCTTGACCCAGACTTAATCCTATTAGGCTGGTCAATTTAAGCATTGTTGATCCCATCTAACCAACTCTTGATTCGGTTTGATCAACCGCTTAGACCTAATTGAGCTACCCAAGCCCGAACCCAGTATTATGAATATGTCTTAGATCTGAAATTCTCAATTTTAGACCTAATTAATATTCCATAAACTTAATTCTTAATTAAGTTGGGTTCATAAACAAAATATGCACAATAAATCCTAGGGTTTCAGGATCTAGGGTTTTGCAGAAAGTAAGTTTTGGGTTTCTGATTAAGGACGAACACGCAGCACCCCTACACGTCATAAGAACACCCCATCGAATGGGAAGAGAGGGCCTTTAAACCCTTCTTCGTTCTTATGACCGGACGGCCAAGAGGAACGCCTTAATCAGGAACATGTAAATCTACAAAACAGTTATAGATCTATATCATATATCTCATATACAAATTTAGATCTAATCAAGGCATATTTTGCATACATCTCATGTATCAAATCATGCATGTTTTCAGATCTAAATTATCACATAATAATCTAAAAAATTAGATTTAAATTGATCTAATCAAAATAAATTCTAATCTAGACAATTATGTAGAACTATTCTACAACTAGTCTAGTCATGCATCTATCATATCTCATATGATATTTAAAATTAAATAATTTTTATTTGCTGTTTATCAGATGTTATTATAACACTTATAATATCAGAAAATAGTAAATAAGAAGATCTAAAATATGATTTAATCAGATTAAATCAAAGACATGCAAAACTATTCTATAGAACTATTCTATTCTAGAACTAGTCATGCATATCTTCATGTTCTTAGATCCAAATCATTTAATTTTAATTTTTTTGATTTCAGATCTGATCACATCTCATGTGACATCTAAAATCACTTTATTTTCTAATTAAAATAAAATTAAAATCAGATCTAAACAATTTAGAACCATGGCTCTGATACCAGTTGAAGGGAAATCCTGATTTCCCGGTCCAGGTTCGTCCAGATCTGATTAGATCAAGAGATATATTTCAAAAATTTTCTCTTGATCTCAATCAGATCTTGATATGTTTTCAGATCTGATTCTTATTATTTTAATAAATAAAATAAAATAAGATAAATTAAATCAAATTTAATTTACCTGATTTGGGTAATCCTATTACCCTGTAGATGATCCTGATTGCAGCGGAAGGTTCTGGATCTTAGCCACGCAAGCGCCTGGCCTCTACCGGTATCCACTCGGGTTGGATCTGGAGATCCTCTTCTTCTCTATCACACCTCCAAAAATCAGATCTGGATCTGATCTGGAGGATCTTCAAAACTCTTTTGAAGATCTGCAGTCGTCCTTTTGCAGCAGCGCAGCCTTCTTGCTTTTGATCGCCTTTCCTTGATCTGAATCGCACCAACCTAAATCCAAAACACTTTTGGACGTGGAGAGCAAGGGGAGAAGAGACTATGGCATGGAGAAGGAGGGGAGAGGCAGCCTTGGGGCATGTCTAATAGCATTCACTTAGAATTAGGGTTGGGCGCAGGGTCTTATTTATAGACCTCTTGTGATCCAACTCCTCTTCCTCTCAACCAATCACAACCCTTTGTGAAATCAGATCTAAATCTGATTGATTGAAATAGAGACCCCTGGATTCCTCCTTAGAGGGTGCCTAAGACCAGTCAAACTGGATTCTTAGTAGAACTCTGATTGGAATCCAAAAGGGAGGTGGAGTCCTTGTCCAACAAGGACTCCTAGGCGCCTCCTACTTGGGCTCACGCCACCCTTGGCGTGCGCCCTTCTCCTTGCCAGGTTCTGGCAGGGGGACAGGCCCCCACCAGCTCTCCAATAGGTGCATGACATATGGTCAAAAGTCAAAGGGTCAATGGTCAACATTTGACCAGTCAAAGGTAGACTTTTGACCAAAGTCAAAGAACAAGAAATGGCAGGTGACCAAAAATGGTAGGTAATGTCTTACAAATAAGACAACCTATTCTGACTTGGACAACCTCCAGTTCAGACCATATGAAGGCCTCTGATTGAGCACAAACTCCTTTGGCTCAGTCAGGACAACTTATTTATGATAGTAAAAGAAGAACGTTAGGTTCAATCGAGTGCTAGCACGATTTCCTTGAACCTAATTGAATCTCATTCAGATCAATTGAACTAGATCAGTTCAATTGATGATCACCAGATTCAAACCCTTGTTTGTGTGACCCAGTTAGGTTCAGTTCTGTATGGTAATGGGATATGTCATGATCTCTATCACAGACATCATCGAAACTCCTTTCGATGGATCAGAACTCTTCTGATTCGAATAGCTAGAATGATCGATCATCTAAATCATTCTAATTGCTCCCAAAATCCACCAGTGACACCTAGCAGTATATGGTGGCAACCCATCAGAGCTGAATGAGAACCTCTTGGTGCAGCTACCTGTGTGATTAAGTTCTTCTATCTTGAGCCCCGATCAGATTAGGGTTAAGGTAAACTCGTCAAACCCTAGTCTCTGTCATATGATATAATCATTCGATTCGAGTCCAATGTGAAAATCTAAATAGAAACTCTTTCTATTATTTCACTCTACCATGGCCATGGATTTCTGGACTTGATTCTCATGATCATCATAGGGCTACTCCTCTACCACCGAGGTAGATAGATTCCATCTTGATGCAATCCAGTTCCTACAATGAACATGCTATAGCCAACATACACCTCAGGGTTCCATATGGCTAGGAGACCGAGTAATGGTGTAGTCAAACTATAACACCCTCAAGGTGAACTGTCGATGCATCTTAGGTCAAAGGACCAGACACACTACTGCAGCATCGAGTCAGTCATTGACGAGAAGGTGGACTTCCTAATGACTACTCGAGGTGGTCACGCTCAGTGCCCTCGTTCTCTAACGAGTATCTGTACTTTCGCTTCGGTGTCTCTACACCGTAGACTCAAGACTCATCTACTAAAGAGAAGCGATCGTACACCAACCTTCCGGATCAATCACCATCCTCGTGATGATCCTATGGTCGGGAGCTGTTTATAAGTTAATAATGATTATTCATGTCTTAAATTTTCAACTCTTGAAAATATGAATTATCATTACCATTAACTCAAAGGATGTATCACAGACACTAAATACATAGGTGTGATAGAAAATAACCCATTTTATTGATTATAGTCAAAATTACAATTTTGCCCCTAGAAGTGTATTACAAGTGTCAGCCAATTCTGGCTTCTAGGGCACATATATCTAACAAGGAGTCATTAGAATATTATTTCTATCTTCTAGAAGACCATAATATGATTGTGAGTTGACATGTTATACTTCTTAAGAAATAATTTATTCAAGATGGTGGCATTGAAAGATAGATTAGGATGAAGGAGAAAGTTAGCAATGAGCCAAGGAACCTGAGGAACCTAGTCAGTCTGAGCTGATCCACACACTACCTCGTCCACCTTGTAGGTCAAATAGGATTTTCTTCCTCCTGAGAGATACTTAGGTATTATTTTAGAGAATGTATAGAAATGTTCCTCCTGAAAAATTGGGTTCATGAAGATGGTCCTAAAATCTATGATGAGGTGATATTAAATATTGACTTCGAGAAATAGTGAGATGCAATGAAGTCAGAAATTGACTCATTGCACTCAAACCAAGTCTGAATGATGGTAGATCCACCTAAAGGTATTGTACCTATTGGATGTAAATGGATCTTTAAGAGAAAGATTGATATAGATGGAAATGTGGAGACATTAAAGGCTACGTTAGTGGCAAAAGGATATAGTCAGTGCAAAGGCATTGACTATCAGGATACCTTCTCATCAGTGGTCATGCTTAAATCCATCCACACACTGTTTGTGATTATGGCATATTTTGATTATGAAATATAGTAGATGGATATGAAAATGATGTTCTTGAATAGATATCTTGAGAAAGATATCTACATGGAACAACTACTTGGTTTCACTTCTAGTGATAGTGATCATAAGGTCAACAAGCTACAAAGGTCCATCTATGAACTTAAGAAATCATCTCGGAGCTAGAATGCTTATTTTAATGATGTGATCAAATCATTTGGCTTCATAATAAATGAAGAGAAATTCTACGTATTCAAAATGATCAGTGAAAGCGCTATTGTCTTTCTCATGTTGTACGTAGATGACATCCTCTTAATTGGTGTTGGTGCAAAATCTGGTTACCATTGGAGAAGTGCTAGAGTCGGAGAAGATGAGATCGCCATCAGTGACCTACAAAATAAGTCTCATCCAAAGCCCAGGATGGTAGCTCCAAACAAAACCCTCCGACAGTCAAGTTAGCTTTTTCGGCCAACAGAAATGGCGTACTCAGTCAAAAAAGTTGCAGAGTTTCGAAAGCAAGAAGAAAGCCTCGAGAAAACATTACTGAAGGTTTTCTTTTATAGATGGAGCCTGTAACAAACTGATAGTGATAGCTGTAACTATCGGATAGTGGGCCGCTCAGGGTCACGTGAAGTTTGTTATGGAGGATATTGTTTTTTGTCCCGTGGCACCCATCCATTTGAGATTTGATAGTCAAAGTATGAAGGGGTGGGCATCGGTTGGTGATGACCTTTGAGCTATATCAATTCTAGAGGAGTTCAAACTCCTCTAAGGTAGTTTAGGTGTGAGTCAGTTCATGCCATGTATGGGATCGAACTCATGCGGAGACCTTCTTGGATGACTGTGAGAAGTTTGGCCGTTAGAGGAGTCCAAAAGGAGTTTGGCTACTGAAGGAGTCTGGAAGGAATTCGATTGCTGAAGGGGTCTGAAAAGGGTTCGACCATTGGAGGACTTCGGAAGGAGTTTGGCTGCTGAAGGAGTCTGAAGAGAAAGAATTTCTGATTGAAGCTCTTCTGTGGTTACCAGTTACATTAGGCTATGCATCAGACTGGACTTTGACGGGAGCGAAAATTATTACCAACAATAGTCTCCCTACTTTCAAGTTCGAAATTTGAAGGAAGGAAAAGGGCAACGATCGAAGTCCAGTCCTGGGTTCCCATGCTTATCAGGATGAGATGTTTTAGTGTTTACCGTGCTGGTACCGAAACTTTCTAAGTCTGAAATGAGTCCAAAAAGATGGCCCTTTGAATATTCCGTCAAAACTCTACCCCAGCTACGGTGCCATAAAGACTCTGCCCATCACCACTGCTTTATCATGATGAGTGGGACACACGATGCATGCTGATCGATCAAAGTTGATCTGCAATCATAACTGCTTTGGATTACCTTTGGCTATTTAAGGCCTTCTCTTATTGTTCGAAAGTCATTCCTGCCTGAGTCTTCTTCTCCCTTCGGCCTCCGTTCACCTTTATCTCGAGGGTCTCATCCTACTTTCACCTTCGTAAGCTCCGGACACCCTTTAGATTGATCCTCATTGCATCCATCATCCTTTCATTCTTCCTGGATAGTTTAGGTCAGTTTCCTAACCCTTCCCTTAGGTTATTCATGCTTATCAGTTCTGGCTCCTTGTTTTCCTGATTTTTTTTTTTTGGGCGGGGGGGGGGGGGGGTTCATGGAGTTTATCTCGATTTGAATGTCTTCCAAATGAAGGGAAATCCTGATTTCCCGGTCCAGGTTCGTCCAGATCTGATTAGATCAAGAGATATATTTTAAAACTTTTCTCTTGATCTCAATCAGATCTTGATATGTTTCAGATCTGATTATTATTATTTTAATAAATAAAATAAAATAAGATAAATTAAATCAAATTTAATTTACCTAATTTGGGTAATCCTATTACCCTGTAGATGATCCTGATTGCAGTGGAAGGTTCTGGATCTAGCCACGCAAGCGCCTGGCCTCTACCGGTATCCACTCGGGTTGGATCTAGAGATCCTCTTCTTCTCTATCACACCTCCAAAAATCAGATCTGGATCTGATCTGGAGGATCTTCAAAACTCTTTTGAAGATCTGCAGTCGTCCTTTTGCAGCAGCACAGCCTTCTTGATTTTGATCGCCATTCCTTGATCTAAATCGCACCAAACTAAGTCCAAAACACTTTTGGACGTGGAGAGCAAGGGGAGAAGAGACTATGGCATGGAGAAGGAGGGGAGAGGCAGCCTTGGGGCGTATCTAATTGCATTAGAATTAGGGTTGGGCGTAGGGTCTTATTTATAGACCTCTTGTGATCCAACTCCTCTTCCTCTCAACCAATCACAACCCTTTGTGAAATCAGATCTAAATCTGATTGGTTGGAATAGAGACCCCTGGATTCCTCCTTAGAGGGCGCCTAAGACCAGTCAAACTGGATTCTTAGTAGAACTCTGATTGGAATCCAAAAGGGAGGTGGAGTCCTTGTCCAACAAGGACTCCTAGGCGCCTCCTACTTGGGCTCACGCCACCCTTGGCGTGCGCCCTTCTCCTTGCCAGGTTCTGGCAGGGGGACAGGCCCCCACCAGCTCTCCAATAGGTGCATGACATGTGGTCAAAAGTCAAAGGGTGAATGGTCAACGTTTGACCAGTCAAAGGTAGACTTTTGACCAAAGTCAAAGAACAAGAAATGGCAGGTGACCAAAAATGGCAGGTAATGTCTTACAAATAAGACAACCTATTCTAACTTGGACAACCTCCAGTCAGACCATATGAAGGCCTCTGATTGAGCACAAACTCCTTTGGCTCAGTCAGGACAACTTATTTGTGATAGTAAAAGAAGAACGTTAGGTTCAATCGAGTGCTAGCACGATTTCCTTGAACCTAATTGAATCTCATTCAGATCAATTGAACTAGATCAGTTCAATTGATGATCACCAGATTCAAACCCTTGTTTGTGTGACCCAGTTAGGTTCAGTTCTATATGGTAATGGGATATGTCATGATCTCTATCATAGACATCATCGAAACTCCTTTCGATGGATCAGAACTCTTCTGATTCGAACAGCTAGAATGATCGATCATCTAAATCATTCTAATTGCTCCCAAAATCCACCAGTGACACCTAGCAGTATATGGTGGCAACCCATCAGAGCTGAATGCGAACCTCTTGGTGCAGCTACCTGTGTGATTAAGTTCTTCTATCTTGAGCCCCGATCAGATTAGGGTTAAGGTGAACTCGTCAAACCCTAGTCTCTGTCATATGATGTAATCATTCGATTCGAGTCCAATGTGAAAATCTAAATAGAAACTCTTTCTATTATTTCACTCTACCATGGCCATGGATTTCTGGACTTGATTCTCATGATCATCATAGGGCTACTCCTCTACCACCGAGGTAGATAGATCCCATCTTGATGCAATTCCAGTTCCTACAATGAACATGCTATAGCCAACATACACCTCAGGGTTCCATATGGCTAGGAGACCGAGTAATGGTGTAGTCAAACTATAACACCCTCAAGGTGAACTGCTGATGCATCTCAGGTCAAAGAACCAGACACACTACTGCAGCATCGAGTCAGTCATTGACGAGAAGGTAGACTTCCTAATGACTACTCGAGGTGGTCACGCTCAGTGCCCTCGTTCTCTAACGAGTACCTATACTCTCGCTCCGGTGTCTCCACACCGTAGACTCAAGACTCATCTACTAAAGAGAAGCGATCGTACACCAACCTTCCGGATCAATCACCATCCTCGTGATGATCCTATGGTCGGGAGCTGTTTATGAGTTAATAATGATTATTCATGTCTTAAATTTTCAACTCTTGAAAATATGAATTATCATTACCATTAACTCAAAGGATGTATCACAGACACTAAATACACAGGTGTGATAGAAAATAACCCATTTCATTAATTATAGTCAAAATTATAATTTTGCCCCTAGAAGTGTATTACAAGTGTCAGCCAATTCTGGCTTCTAGGGCACATATATCTAACACCAAAACCTTCCACTCCATTGGTTCGTGGGGCTCATCCGAAATGACCTTCTTTAATTTTGCACCCCTGGCCAAGGTAGAACATAGGAATATGTCCCGCTCGTCTTTTGCTCCAAACACCATCCCGTCCATCCTTACCTCGGATGATCTTTCTCTAATCCAAAACCAATATGGAATTCCTCCAAAATATGATCTTGAACTCTTCAGCTCCGATGACTGGGTCAGCTATCCTCTGACCGACCAATTTTTTTTATACTTAGAAGCTTTATGCGCCATGCTTAGACTCCCGCTGCCCCCATTCGTAGTCGTCCTCTTTTAATTTTTAAATATCTCCTTCGCATCTATCATACCGAACTCCTTTTTGTTTGTCATAGGTTTCCTCCCCCTCTGTCGATTAACCAAAGTCCAGTCGATCATTTCTCTTTTTAGAAATTTCTATACCTTCAAGCACCATCCTTCCGCGAAGGATTGATGATACTTTTCCCCTTAGGTCGACAAGAAGGGGTTATTGAAAGGTGCCCCTTCTTTCATTCACAACTAGAAGGAAAAGTTCTTTTTTGTACATTGCCCGACCTTGCCATTAGATCTTTCTTCATGAGGTTATATTAGAGAGTCAGTTTGCCGAGCTCCTAGCTTAGATGGAGCCGACCTTGATTCCTCCAATAAACTCAAGGTGTATCGAGCTCCGCTTCTTTCCGACCTTCTAAAGGAATAGACCTTGTTCAACCTGGGTCTGAGTCCCCACGATCCTATTGGTACATCTTTTGATTTTTGAATCCACATAATTTTGTCCATGTGTATTGCCACTGACTGCTCTTCTTTTCCTGCTATAGAGATAGATGCACAAGCTGAAGGAAAAACCTAATTTTTTGGATCAAGTTTGTTCAGATCTGATTGGATCAAGAGAGATATTTCAAAAATTTTTCTCTTGGATTCAAATTAGATCTAAGACTTTCCAAATCTGATATTATTGATCTAATAAAATAAAATAAAATAAAATAAAAAATAAATTAAATCTAATTTAATTTATCTTGTTGAGGGTAATCTGATTACCCTGTGATGATCCTGATATCTGCTTGAGGTTCTAGATCTAGCCATGCAAGTGCCGGCCTCTATCGACATCCATTTAGATAGGATCTAGAGATCTACTCCTTCTTTATCACCTCTCCAAAAATTAGATTTGGATCTGATTTTGAAGATCTTCAAAACATCTTTTGAAGATGTGAGTTGTCTCTTGCAGCAGTGCTGCCTTCTTCCTTTTCCTGTTGCCTTTCTCTTGCTTGGATCGCACCAAACTGAAGCCCAAAAATTCTTGGACGTGGGTAGGAGAGAAAAGACTTGAAGATGGCATGGAGGATGGAGAGGAGCAGCCTTATGGCATGGACAATGGATCAAGCTCTTTAGATCTTGGTGCAGACAGGGTTTTTATAGACCCTATTGTGCCATGCAGTGCCACATCATCCCAGCCAATCACAGCCTTTTGTGCAATCAGATCTAAATTTGATTGGTGGGATGACATCATCTGATCCAATCAGATGAGAGCCCCTCTGAATCATCCTTAGATGGTGCCAAGATTGGACAAAGATAAGTCTTTGGCGCCACCTAGGTAGAAACCCCGAAGCAACTACAGTCCCATCTGTATGGGACTCCAGATACTTTATCCATGGGCACACACCTCCCTAGGCATGTGCCCCTTATCCATCTACTTTTTAGTAGGTGGACTGGTTCAAAAATTCTCTCCTATGGGTGCATGACACATGGACAGATGTCTAAGTGTCAAAGGTCAACATTTGACCAAATGTCCGAAATAGGATTTAGCAGATGATGGAAAATGGTAGGTGTTGTCTCAAATTCATCTCATAAATTAAGACAACCCTTTTCTAACCTAGACAAGCTTTAGTCAGATAAAGTAAAGGTACCTGAGTGAGCCCAAATATATTTGGCTCAGTCGAGACAACTTTTAATGACAATTAAAGAAGAACATTAGGCTCAATTGTGTGCTAGCATGATTTTCTTGAACCTAATTGAATCTTATTCAAATCAATTGAATTAGATTAGTCCAATTGATGATATCCAAATTGAAACCTTTATTTGTGTGACCCAGTTAAGTTGAGTTCTGTATGGTAATGAGATATGTCGCGATCTCTAACATCGACATCATCGAAACACCTTCCGATGGATCAGAACTTTTATGATTCAGACAACTAGTATGATTGATCATCTAAATCATTCTAATTACTCTCAAAATCCATCAGTGATACCTAGCAGCATATGGTGGCAACCCATTAGAATTGAAAATGAACCTCTTGATACAGTTACCTATGTGATTAAGTTCTTTTATCTTGAGCTCTGACTGGATTGGGGTTAAGGTAATCTTTTCAAACACAAATATCCATCATATGATTAATCATTTGATTCAAGTCCAATGTGAAAATCTTAATAGAAACTCTTTCTATTATTTCACTCTACCATGGCCATGGGCTCATGGACTAGATTCTTATGATCATCATAGGGCTTCTCCTCATCTACCATGGTAGATAGATTTTCTATTGGTGTAATCCAATTCCTACAATGAATTTGCTATAGCCAACATATACCTTAGGATTCTGAATGGCTAGGAGACCAAGTCATGGTGTAGTCAAACTATACACCCTTAAGGTGAACTATCGATGCACCTCAAGTCAAAGAACCAGACACGCAACTGCAGCTTCAAGCCAGTCATCGATGAGAAGGTAGATTTCCTAATGACTGCTCGAGGTGGTCATGCTCATTGCCCTCGTTCTCTAATAAGCACCTGTACTCTCGCTCTGGTGTCTCTACATCGTAGACTCAAGACTCATCTATTATAAAAAAGTGATTGTATACCAACCTTTCGAATCAATCACCATCCTCATGATGATCCTACAATCAGAAGCATTTTATGAGTTAATAATAAAAATTCATGTCTTAAATTTTCAACTCTTGAAAATAAGAACTATCATTGCCATTAACTTAAGAGATGTATCACAGACACTAAATACACATTATGAAAGAAAATAATCTATTTTATTATTTATAGTCAAAATTATAATTTTGCTCTTAGAAGCATATAACAAGTGTCAGCCAATTCTGACTTCTAGGGCACACATATCTAACAAACTCTCATTTGATCTAAAGCTAATTGGCTACAAATCTAGGTCCCATCTTCTCAAGATGGGTTTCGATCTTCTACTAACCCAATGATTTTGTAGGTCTGCCGCATTGTCTATGGATTCGACTCTCTTGACCTCGACGTATCCATTTTCATGGTAATTATGGATGAGGTGGTATCGCTGCTCGATGTATTTAGATTTCTGGTGAGACCTCAGCTTCTAAGCAAGGGCTATGGCACCATTATTATCGCAGTATAGAGGAATGGCATCTAATGGCATCACTTCGATCTCTACAGTAAACTTCTTATACTAGAATGCCTCCTTCGCAGCTTCTGACGCAGCGATGTATTCTGCTTCCATGGTGGAATCTGCTCTTACTATCTATTTGGAGCTCTTTCAACTGACAGCACCACTATTACACACAAATAGATTCTCAGATGTCGACTTTCGATCATCTATATCGGACATAAAATCCAAGTCTGTAAATCCTTGGACTTTGAGTTCTCCATTATCAAAAACCAAGAACATATCCTTAATTATTCTTAAGTACTTAAGGATACATTTCATAGAAGTCCAGTATTCTTCTCGTTGATTTGACTGAAATCTGCTTGTGACACTCACAGCATGGTCTATATCAGGTCCTGTACATTACATGGCATGCATGAGGCTCCCTATTGCAGAAGCATAAGGGATCTTGCTCATGCGTTCAATCTTCTCTGGTGTGTTGGGACACATTTGCTTAGAGAGATGAATGGCATGTCTAAAGGATACCAATCCCCATTAGGAGTTTTTCATGCTAAACCTTTTTAGCACTTCCTCTATGTATATCTTCTGTGAAAGACCTAGCATCTGTTAGATATGTGTGCCCTAAAAGCTAGAATTGGCTGACACTTGTAATACACTTTTAGGAGCAAAATTATAATTTTAACTATAATTAATAAAATAGATTATTTTCTATCACATATGTGTATTTAGTATCTATGATACATTCCCTGAGTTAATGGTAATGATAATTCTTATTTTCAAGAGTTGAAAATTTAAGACTAGAATTTTCATTATTAACTCATAAAATGCTCATGATCGTAAGATCAACATGAGGATGATGATTGATTCAGAAGGTTAGTGTACAATTGCTTTTTTATAGTAGATGAGTCTTGAGTCTATGGTGCAGAGACACTGAAGCAAGAGTATAGGTACTTGTTAGAGAATGAGGGCACTAAGCGTGACCACCTCGAGCAGTCATAAGGAAGTCTATCTTCTCATCGATGACTGACTCGAAGCTGCAATTATGTGTCTGGTTCTTTAAGATAAGGTGCATCGACAGTTCATCTTGAGGGTGTTATAGTTTGACTACACCATGACTCGATCTCCTAGCTATTCGAAATCCAGAGGTGTATGTTGACTATAACACGTTCATTGTAGAAATTGGATTGCACCAAGAGGGAATCTATCTACCTCGGTAGAAGAGGAGCAGCCCTATGATGATCATGAGAATCAAGTCCATAAGCCCATGGCCATGGTAGAGTATGAAACAATAGAAAGAGTTTCTATTAAGATTTTCACATCGAACTTGAATCGAATGATTAAATCATATGATAGAAATTAGGATTTGATGAGTTCACCTTAAGCCCAATCTAATCGGAGCTCAAGATATAAGAACTTAATCACATAGGTAGCTGCACCGAAAGGTTCATTTTTAATTTTGATTGATTACCACTATATACTGCTAAGTGTCACTGATAGATTTTGGGAGCAATTAGAATAATTTAGATGATCAATCATTCTAGTTGTCTGAATCAAAAGAGTTCCAATCCATCAAAAGGAGTTTCGATGATGTCGATGATGGAGATCATGACATATCCCATTACCATGCAAAACTTAACCTAACTGGGTCACACAAATAAGAATTTGGATCTGGATATCATCAATTAGACTAATCTAGTTCAATTGATTTGAATTAGATTCAATTAGGTTCAAGAAAATCGTGCTAGCACACGATTGAACCTAACGTTCTCCTTTTTCTATCATTAAAAGTTATCTCGATTGAGCCAAATATGTTTGCGCTCACTCAGATAACTTTACTTGGTCTGACTGGAGTTTGTCTAGGTTAGAAAAAGATTATCTTAATTTATGAGATAAATTTGAGACAACACTTGCCATTTTCCGTCACCTGCTAATTCTTATCTTTTGAATTTGGTCAAACATTGACCTTTGACCCTTGGACATCTGCCCATGTGTCATGCACCCATAGGAGGGACTTATTGACCAAGTCCACATACCATTTGGTAGGCAAATGTAGGGCACACGCTTAGGATGGCGTGCACCCCATGTGGATAAACACTGGAGTCCCATACGGATGGGACTCTAAGTTGCTTGATGGACTCAACCTAGATGGCGCCAAAGACTCTTCTTTGACTAGTCTTGGCACCAACTAAGATGGTTTAAGAGGGACTCTAATCTGATTGGATCAGGTGATGTCATCCCTGAAGGGAAATTCTGATTTCTCGGTCCAGGTTCGTCCAGATCTGATTAGATCAAGAGATATATTTCAAAAATTTTCTCTTGATCTCAATCAGATCTTGATATGTTTCATATTTGATTCTTATTATTTTAATAAATAAAATAAAATAAGATAAATTAAATCAAATTTAATTTACCTAATTTGGGTAATCCTATTACCCTGTAGATGATCCTGATTGCAGCGGAAGGTTCTGGATCTTAGCCACGCAAGCGCCTGGCCTCTACCGGTATCCACTCAGGTTGGATCTGGAGATCCTCTTCTTCTCTATCACTCCTCCAAAAATCAGATCTGGATCTAATCTGGAGGATCTTTCAAAACTCTTTTTGAGATTTTGCAGTCGTCCTTTGTCAGCAGCGCAGCTTTCTGCTTTTTGATTGCCTTTCTTGATCTGAATCACACCAACCCTAAGTCCAAAAACCTTTGACGTGGAGAGAAGGGAGAAGAGACTATGGCATGGAGAAGGAGGGGAGGCAGCCTTGGGGGTGGGTTCTCAATTAATTCATTCTGAGTTGGATACAGGGGTCTTATTAGACTAGCTGTGATCCAACTCCTCTTCTTCTCAACCAATCACAAGCCTTGTGAAATCAATCTAAATCTGATTGTTGGAATAGAGACCCTGGATCCCTTAGAGGGTGCCTAAGACCAGTCAAACTGGATTCTTAGTAGAA